>SNQJ01S0053079.1:0-11589 GCA_010110895.2 Picea sitchensis
GAATATAATATATGCTGGTTTTCCCGGTTTGGGTTTCCAGGTGAAAAATCTCTGTGTAATGTTTGTATTTTCCATTGTATCTTTTCTGTTCTTTTCTGAATATCAGTTTGCAGTAGATATTGTAAAAGGTTAGAATTTACACTCACCTTATCCTCTTCAACTTATAAAAGGAGAGGAGTTATCATGGAGAAAGTTAGCTCTGGTTAGCTTTGGAGCTTTTGGGATTAACTTGGATTGGATTGAGTTTTGGAGATTTTTATCTTGGCTAGATAAGCCACTTTGTCAAGATAGATTGCGAATATTATCAGATCTGTGGTCTCAGAATTCTTGGAGTGAAAGTGTGTGGGAAACGAAGGACAGTTGGAAGGGACCTTATGACATCAAGGCCATGGTTGAAATCTCTCTTTCATATTTAATATGATACAGTAATATGATTCTTTTCTATAAAGCTTGTTGTGTTTTATTGTATGATTCCTTGATCACATACATAGGTTTATATTGAGTTTATGTTATTACTATCACTTTGGTTGGTTGTGTTATTTTGCAGGATCATCATTGTATGAGAGTTGGAACGAAGCTAGGATGGTGATGGCGAGAGGAAGCGACATTTAAATGGTATGTCACCCATCCTTCTTTAGTTAGTAAATTCAATATTTAAAACTTAAGGAAAGCGTCATGTTTTGGTGTGTTTTGTTCTAGGTCTAGGTGGATCTAGGGAGATCAGTTAGTGTCTGCACCTATCGATTAGTTCGATAACAAAATTGACGACTCCACTGGGGATCGAGCCCGGAATCTCTGGTCCACGGATCAGCCTGAAAATGGTCCGTGGATCAACCCGAAAAAGCCAGGTGGCACAATCCTATTGGTCCACGGATCAGCCCAAAAATGCCAAAATTAGGTGATGTGTGGAAGCCTCTGGTGCTGCCAGATCACCATGCTGATGTCAACATGACATAGGTCACCTTCATATTCCTGCCATGTGTGTTGTATGGATGTTAAAGTCATCTGTATGGATGCTAACGTCAACAGTATGGATTTTCACTCATACCCTACTCACTAGGTTAGGTTGATTAAACTTTGACCGTGAATATCTTTCAATTTGTAACTCCATTTGATGATGTATTTGCATCGTTAGAAAGCTTGCGATGCGCTCTTCACAATCATAAAATTTTCACTGAGTTTTGGGAACTTTGAATTTTTCCCCTTTCTTTGTCTATTGAAGCCATTATGAGCATCCTGAATTGCCTCTACGAGTTCTGAGTTGTTCTTAGCCTTATTTAGATCCTTTTTGGATCAAATAGGTAGATAGAAGCGATATTCACTAGAAATGAATGATGGCAACAACAACAACTTCACTGCTCTATTAATTGGCCTGTCTTTAAGGCTCTGAGCGACTGGGCACATGATCTTCACTACTCTGATACCAACTTAAAATTGGAGTAATGCACAAAAATCAATAAGGCCACAAGGGAACATCACAAGTGAGACTACGCTCACATGCACACTATTAATTTGATAAATTGCGTACATATTTTATAGGCTAGGATAGCCTCTAACAATCTCGTGAATCTATGGATCTAAAAACCACTAAAAGACTAAAATAGGATACAATAGAAATTCATTTTAACTATATCCTAACTATGGAATTTTTCCATTATTATCCAACATGAAATTCAAAGAAAAGTATACTACTTACGTCGACCGCAACAACCACCTTTGTCTAAGTCGACTTAGTTTTCAATCGTTTGGGCTCCTTTCTATATGATCGCCCAATGAAATTTTGTGGTATCAATTGTTCTTCACTTTTTGAGCATTCATTCATGTGTTAGTAATGACTGAAGGACATCGGTATCCGTATGTATTTCTCGATCGTTGTCAGTCGTGGCCGGTAGTCGATAGATCAATCTCAAAATCAACATCAAAATGTATGCCCCTCTCAGCTATAGTATGACGTGTGTGAATGGAATATTTATGTGGGAAATGAGGCCAATCCTCTTGTCAGCTTGTTTTCACAACATCCTGGCATGGTTTATCTCTCCACTTTAAATATTAAGCATGTGGTTTTGTTTAACGTATGGTTGGAAATATCCTGTTAAGACCCCATTTCTCTAATCTCTTTGCAAAATTGAAGTAGAACGGTTAAATGAACAGTCATTGCAAGAGGTTAAGGATATTTGCTTTACAATTACTATATTAATTGATGAGTTCTCTATCACTTTTCTTGAAATAGTGATGGTTTTGTTGTTGATTAAGGCATTTCATTGGCTATCCAAAAAGAAGGTCGAGTACATCGAAACGACATCGTCTGTATTTCTCTTGTAAAATTTGTGACATTTTTTTTTTCTCTGGATCATGTTTTTCTGTATAAGAACGAAGGGAGGTATGTGATAAATGATCCCATAATAACCATGGGAACCCAAGGAGGGTTATCATTTCTTGATTTCCGCATCATATACATAATATTTGAGTCCATTTATTCCTACTATCTCAACCATATAAATATGGAAGAGTCTTGGTCGATGGAAAGTGATGATGAAGAGTGAGAAACCCTCGACCTGGAGAAATCATGGCATGGAAATATATGTCAACCTGTCTGGAATTCGAKCATGGTGTTCTGCAATTCGACTTGTGTCGACTGGCGGTTGCTAGTTGGTCAAAACAAGGATCACCGTCACTTTTCSAGATATCATTTCGGATGAGGAGATCAATGAGGCACTGAACTTCCTTGAATGAGAGATGGAATGGAAATCCAGWTTCACACTCAAATTGTGATWGTCAAAGAGGTAGTCACATGATCTATGAATCTTTCGATAATAKTGWGTTCATAAATTAAATTAGAGTCAAATTCATTACAAATTTTGAGTCGACAGTATCTGAKTTTGARTCACATTGATATTAAAAGTAGAAAATGTGGAGCATTGTCTATAAAATATGTTACATGAAAGATAGTCAAGTCGAGTTTAGAATAGTCGAGTAATTTGAGTCGAATCATAATATAGTCTGATTCTAGTCGACTCAAGAGTCGAGTCGGAGTTGGAAGTCAGTTTAGTCCAACAATTAAAATATTTTGTTTATGTTGTTGACTGAGTCGGTTGCTAATCAGTTAATTGATTCAAGATTTAATGTAAAATATGAGTCAGAATTGCAGTTTAGAGAAGTGAGAAGGTTAAACTTGAGTATTTAAAGACAAGTGATCCTCTCCATCATTGTAATGTGAGGGAATCGTATGTTGGTTGACCTCCTATTACTTTTACTTTTGATCTAGATTTTTGCAATAAGAATATTGCTTGGGCATTTATCCATGATAACAGAATGATTATTTTCCATGTAGATTCTATATCTGTTTTGTAATAGTTGCCTTATACTCATCAAATTATGCTTCAAAACAGAAACATAATATACATAAGACATAACTTTATGTTCTCCTTTTCTGGTTAAAATGTTTATATTACTTTTCCCTAAGACAATGAATTGGATATTTGTTCCAAGTGTAACCTTGGTTTGGACTGACTCGTCCAAACTAGAAAACAATTTTATGTTTCTTATCATGTGGTTATTGCATCTTGAATCTAAGTACCATATGTCATATGGACTTGCTTGAGCAACATTGCACTCAACTGGTGACACTATATTAGGCATTTCTATTGCGCTAGGCACAACTACAGTGTACGCCATAAACATAGGGAGAGTTTGGTTATTTGCATTGTGTGACCGATCTTGACTTTGATTTTTCTGATTGTACTGTCTCTCTATTCTCTCTATGCACTCGTATGAATAATGTCCATACTTTTTACAGTAATGGCATTAAATATTTGATTTGTCAGTTCTTTGACAACTTGATTTGTTGGTACTTGGGTTTTGACCTCTTCCACCAGTATTTCTAGGATTTCTATTGCATCCACTTCTGTCAGAACTTCTTCCTCTGCCTCTAGAGTTATCTCTCCCCATTCCTCTTCCACGAATTATAGATGACTACGTGGAAAATGCGTTCTATAATGACATATTTGACCTATTCAACCTGTGTTCATGATTGATGAGGTAAGCTTTCAGTTCATCTAGACTTAACTGACTCAAGTCTTTTCTCTCTTCTAGAGTCACAACAAGGATATCGAACTTAGGAGGAAGACTCCTAAGTACCTTCTCAACAAATTTGATGTCTTCTATGGTTTCACCATGCGATTTAATATGATTTATCAGTCCAATGACATGGGTGTAGAATGAATCTATTGTGTCTGAATATTTCATTGGCATGGTTTCAAAAATTCTTCTAAGAATTTGCAGTTTTGTAGTCTTTACTTTGTCCATACCCTGATAAGAGGTTTGTAATGTGTCTCGTGCTTCCTTGGCTTTTTTTGTTGATGAAACTCTTAGAAGTATTCTCTCATGTGTGGCTTGATGTATGTAAAAAAATGCATTTCCATCCTTCTTTCTTTGATCCTTCAATACATCTTTCTCAACTTGTATGAGAGCATTGTATGTTTCCTAATATACGTGTTCCACATAGCCATTCTTGACTATTTCCCATACATATTGACCTAGGAACAAGGCCTTCATGGTCAAGGACCACATCTCGTAATTCTTTCCTGTAAAAGTGGGAGGTTGCAGATTTGAGGTAGAAGCCATATTTCACTTTAAACATAATTTCTTCTCTGACAAACTTGTTTTGATAGAACCTGCTCTGATACCAGATCTTGTATTTTGTATCGATCATGCGTGTAGTCTACTCTATGCAACGCATTTTAAAATACTATGCACTAAACATGCTACACGACAGAGTTCTCAAGACCATTGTGTAGTGAACAGACTGCTTAGTTTGTTGCATGTTGTGAATACACACACTGAATGAAATGATTTATAAATGTGGAATAACACAGTGCTATGCTTAGCACATAAAATCAGAAATAAGACAAAAACTTGTCAATACACAAATGTTTGATATTAATGAACTTCGATGTTGTGCGTGAATACAAAATACAATGACAGAGATGAACTTCGGCTCCAATGACTTCTTCTATCAACTCTTCAGTTGTTGCTAGTTCTCTCTACCTCTCTACTTCTTCTCTATGCATCAATTTCTTCTCTTTAGCATCATTGACTAACTAAGAGACTCGAACTTATATAGACACAGAATAAGACTTCCTACAGGAGCTAAGACCAACTCAGCATTAAATATTGTCATTAATTCGACTTACTCTTCAACCACTTACCAGAGCTCGAGAAGATAGAAATCAACTCCATTTATAACTCCCTTCTTGTCGACTGAATTTTGAGTAAATGTGCGACCTTTCACTTACAGACTATCTGACTATCTGACTAACATTTCGTCTGACTGAAAAACTACTAAAAAAATGACTAACAGACAAATCAACGATGACGTGAATATCTCAATGACTTGTAATTACATATTCCAACAAGTCGGTCCCTCACTCATGAGATCAGTTTCTTTCCAATTCCAGTCGACAACATTTTGAGTCTATAAAGGTCTGGTATTGGAAAATAGTTTTTGTATAAATGATTCTTAATAACATATAGAAATTTTTTAACCATGGATTCATGTCAAGTCACATGCACATACTTTTAGGATTGATTCGTAGTCAAAGCCATCCTTCATGTAAATGAAATTTGCAAACTATTGGGCCCTTCGTTTTTGGATAAGGAGTTGTGCAATAAGGACTGCAGCCCCAATTTTGGCCTAGTACAAGTTTCGGAAGCTACAGAAGAAGCTGGACAATAGAGCAAGGAGAAGTTATAGAAATCAGTTGTGAAAAGGATAACGAAACTCCAACAAAGAAAAAGCGGTTGCAACAGAACAAGAAAGCGTGCAAGACAAAGCTAGAAGACATGACTTAACTTATATATAGGGATGAATGTGATTGTAAAAGGGTTGGATTGTGATTGTAAAAGGTTTCAGTTCGATCCTTCCCTTGCTATTAGGTTGATGTAATAGTTGTTGTTGACTACTGAGGAGTCATATTTTGAGTTCGGTAATGTAATATGTACACCATTTTGGGAATTAGATCTCTGCAACATGAGTCCAAATCCATGAGTCTCTAACAAAGCACTATTATGTATCTCTGAGATTGTAATTGAGAAACATCTGAAGATAATATATGAAGTAGGATCCAAAATTTCAAAATATGTTGTGTCTTTCTGTGTTTATCCTTATGCATTGTATCTTTATAGTACTTATTTATGGATCATAAGTTCCACATGATGTCTCTTTGTTTGAATGATTTTCTGCAACATAAGTAGTCTCAATTCTTACGTATACGAGTTTAGATTTGTTTTGTAGTTAGATGTCTTGTGCAAGATCAGGATGAATCTTGAAGGTTCTGTGAACCCACCTAACTATTTTCTTTGCCCTTCCCTATCCATTTGTCTCAGCAGTTCTTCGGGTGAGACTTCTTCTCTTCAAAGGAGATGAAAATGCCAACACTCTAGACTACTTGGTACATTTTATTGGTAACCTGAGAAGGACCCTGGTCTAATCAATATTGCGCCAAAAAAATGGTTTCGTTGTTGGGAACTGTGTTAAAAGGGAACCTGTAGGGAGGATGCTTTCGTGTATTCACAAATCTAATATTGACCAATGGTGGGAAATAAAATGTGACTCCTTCATATGGAAAGAAGCAGAGCTGAAAAGAAAATATGTGGAAGATACTTGTGAGGCATTCTTTCACTCAGAAAGATCGAGCGACCAGTATGAGATATTCTGGTTTAAGTTCCCGAAAGAACTTTTCCACTAGATAAATAGGCTCCAAGAAGCTCCAGAGTTCCAAGAATGAGTCAAGAGGACCTATACTTGGGATACATAAAATATTGCATCACTTCATCGGTTGGATTGCCCAGTCATGGGAGCGATTGATTTTTGGGTCAATACCACATCAGAAGGATACATTATTGAGTTTACAGCCGAGAATCACCAATATTTTTCATGAGTAGAGGTGGATTTCAAGAAACAAGCAAGGGGAAGACTGCTGAGAGAAATCCCCCTATGGATTAAAGTTTTCTTGATGGAAGAAGGGATGTTGGGGTAGGGCAAGGTTGGGGTAGATTCATGTCCTGAGAGAGGGGAAGGGATATTTGATAAGAAAGGGAAACAACAAGAAATGGACTCAAGAGATGAGCGAGCCTTGAAAATATTCACCATGGTTGAGAAGTGGTGGCGTGAAAATATCAAAAAAGAAACAAAATAGTCCGAGAAGTTGTGGAAAGAAGTTGGACCAGGAGAAGTAGAGGAAAGACAAATGGAGGAGTTGCATAAGATGAGAAGATAAATAAGACTGGCCAGCCAAATATTAAGTGAGAGAAAAGAACAGAGAGAAAGAAGTCCCTAGGAGGGTGGACAAGAAGGAGAAGGTGTAGAAGCAAGGGAGAAGGAAGCCGACATGGATCTTGAATAGGAAAGAGAAGATTCAACCCCGATGATAGGAAAGATCAGGAATTCGACTGAATAGACTACTCAAGAGAAAGAAAATGAGACCCCCCAGATCAAATAAAACCACCCTAAATCTCCCATACCCCAAGTGTATTATATATAAGTGGTAAGTTCGATACTACCCTCTTATGCTAGTTATGCTCCAGTAAAATTAGTTAGTCAGTCACAACTAGGAAGTGCGAGTACAGGGATGATATTGGGATCCCTTGGTAGATCACAATTAGGACCATTAGGTTTCATTTTGATAGGAGGACCAATATCAACAATGGATGGTCACGCAGGAGGTTCTCTTTCCCGATACCCAAAATTATGGGGTAAGGGAGATGAAGATGTGGAGCAGCATTGGTTCTTGTGCAAAGAAATATGGAGATCTAAAGGGACTCTGGATGCGAATAAGTTGGTTGAGTTCCATACTACATAAATATTATTGAGCCGGGAGTGCCAAGAACTCAAGGTCAAGTGTTCACACTTGGCCAGGTAAGAACAAGGTTCATAGCAGAGTTTAAGCTACCTCAGTCAGAACAAAAGCCTCTTTCTGAGTTGCGCGAGATCCAGCAAAGTGAAGGTGAATCATCCTAGGAATAAAGCCAAAAGTTTAAAGATGCTATAGGGAGGTTATTACATCCAATCCATGAGGAACATCAAAGAGAATGGTACATTCATGGATTTTCATCTTCTGGGGTTAGGGTTTTGGATTTTCATTATGATAAAAAGGCCTTTGGAGCCTCATTGTAAAATCATCTTCTTGCGAATGCGAGCAATGAACACATCTCTTCTCAGAGATAAGCTTCCACCATTCTAGCGAGTCTTTCACTCTGTATTTTTACTGTCTTCGTACGTTTCCGCTCATTAATAGAAAATTGTGTATCACTATATCTCTGTTTTTATGGTTGCATCTCTGATACATTTATGTTATATTATTGGATATCTGAGATATCTCTTTACATTTATTTATTATATCTCCGCTCTCATTTCGTGCTGAAAATAATCAGGATCAGTGGTATCAAAGCAGGTTGTTCTTAATTATTTTTCAGTGCATGTCCATGATGAGGTCCGAGTATATAAAGTTGGGTATCAATATTGTCTCTCTTGAATACAATCACTCTCTCAAGCCCAAGAAACCCTCCATGGTAGAAGAAAAGAAAAACAACAGAGTAGACAATTCTATTAATTTGTTGCTTGAGCAAGCTCTCACATGAAAAAGGGAAGAAACGACGAAGAGTTTTTCCCATGTCCTTCAATGCTTTCCAATTAAAAAAGGCACTTCTTCATCCAGTGGACACTTTGGAGGAACCTCACCTTTTAAGGTACAAGTTAATTTTTATATTCCCATATTTGAAGGACGGATAGATGCAGATTCCCTAGAAAAATGGTTAAATCTTCTAGAGGGTTATTTCTTTGTTCATATGTTCTCTGGAAGGGAAAATATCACCTTCACACTGCTTAAGGATCGCCCCCATGTCAAACATTGGTGGGAAACTTACTAGGAGAAACGTTCCATAGAGGAGTCTGGAATATATGGGGTCAAGCCCACTTGGGATTTTTTTTTGGATGTGATAAAGGAACAATATTACCCTGTTGGAAACTATGAGGACCAATACATGAGATGGAACACACTACAGCAAGAGAGGGTCCAAGTAGTTCTGGAATTCACCAATACCTTCCATACCTTGCGCACCAAGCTGGGTATCAAATATTCCGAACAACATTTGGTGATGAAATACCATGGGGCTCTACAAAGATACATCCAAACTGAAATGAATTTTATGGACATCTCATGAATTGATTCTTCTTATCGATGATGTTAAAATTGAGGAGAAGTTTAAGCACCAGAACAAGTTGGAGTTCAGGTTTGCAAATTCGAAACAACCAAAGTATGATAAAGATGGCCCTAACAAACATCATCCTGAAAACCATTCCAAGCCACAAGAAAATAAGGGTCACAGAAAGATGAAGAAGAACACTAGAAAATGGTGTGATTTCCACAAAATCCCCTGGCACAACACCAATGAATGTCGCTCAAAAAAAACATTGGTGGACGTGATAAAAGATAAGGAGACGAACCCTAATTCATAATTTAATTATGAAAATACTAATAGAATATAGATCATCGATGTAAACCCCGATGTTATTATCACAACCATAGCAATTCAACCAGAAGAACCAACAGATTCTGAAGAGGGGGAGCACCTTTTTCATTCATAGATGTGGATGAATGGAACCCCGGTGCATTTTATTGTTGATAGTCGAAACCAGAAGAACCTCATCTCAGTAGAGGTCGCCAAACAGTTGGGATTGTCGACAACACCACACCCGTAGCCATACAACATAGGGTGGCTTCGCCAGGGACGAGATATTTATGTCAGTCAGCAGTGTCGATTGTCATATGACATCCAGACCTTCAAGGACGAGGTATTATTTGATGTTTCCCCCCTGGATGTCTATGATATTCTCTTGGGCCATCCATATATGTGGAAGCGCCATGTTATTTATTAGTATCGACCACGTAGTGTCATTGTTACTCTGGGGGTCATCTCTATAAGATACCAGAGGTAATTCTGACTATTGTCCCACCTAAATAGTACCACAAGGTAGTATCTCATACTACCAAATTCAAATTCTCTACAGTCTTTTCAAAGCATGAACAAAAGAACACCATTGCAGCCTCAGTCCAAGCACCTTTTATCCAACAGAAGCAGATTGGAAAGATTGCAGCAAAGTGTAAAGATTCCTTCTACACACAAGAATCTCATGTAAATAGACTAGTTAAAAAGTTCCAACCCTTCTAGCCACAGGTTCGTGACAACCTTCAACAAGCTAAGCAACACAACTTCTACAACAAGGCAAGCAACTCATCAAGATGCAGATTCAACAAACGATTTTCCCTCTCCCCTAGACAATCAATGCAATGGAGAAAATTTATTCCTAATGAGGGAGGATTGATCTAGGTGGATATCGGTGGCCACCCACCTTTTTCAACTGGCTCAAAATAGTTTTCTGGTAATTTTGGTAATTTACTATTTTTAGCAGTTTTTAACTTTCGGGGCCATTTTGAGGGCCTAAATGAATTTTTTTCGGTATCGACCTTCTCAATGATAGTCGTAGGCTCTAATTGAGCCACCAAAATGAATATCCTTGACAATTCCTTTCCAACAAGCTATTGTGTTCTCCAAATAGAGATCATTTGCCAAAGTTATCCCCTCGAGAAGTTGATACACCAAAATACCCAAAACGGGGTCCACAAAACTATTGGATTTTCATCTTTTGGGGTTATGGTTTTGGATTTTATTTATGATAAAAATTACTTTGGAGCCTCATTTTAAAATCATCTTCTTTTGAATGTGAGAAACAAACACATCTCTTCTTAGAAATAAGCTTCCACCATTCTAGCGAGTCTTTCACTCTATATTTTTATAGTCTTTGTACATTTTCGCTCATTAATAGAAAATTGTGTATTATTGTATCTTTTTGTTTATGGTTTCATCTATGATACATTTCTGTTATATTGTTGGCTATCTGATATATCTTTGTACATTTCTTTATTATATCTCTGCTCTCATTTTGTGCCAAAAATAATCTGGATTAGTGGTATTAGAGCATGTTGCTCTTGATCGTTTTTCAGTGCATGTCCTTGATGAGGTCTGAGTATAGAAAGTTGGGTCTCAATATTGTCTCTATTGAATAAAATCACTCTCTCACATGCAAGAAACCCTCCATGGAAAAAGAAAAGAAAAATGGCATAGAAGATGATTCTATTAATATGTTGCTTGAGCAAGCTCTCACGCAATAGAGGGACAAAATGATGGAGAGTTTTTCCCACATCCTTCAACTCCTGTCAATAGGAAAAAGGTGTGTCTTCATCAAGTGGCCACTTTGGAGGAATATTTCCTTTCAAGGTACAAGTTAATATTTATATTCTCATATTTGAAGGACAAATAGATTCAGATGCCCTAGAAAAATGGTTAAATATGCTAGACGGTTATTTCTTTGTTTATATTTATCTGACGGGGAAAATATCACCTTTTTCACTCCTTAAGGCTCTCCCCTATTCGACAACACAGGTATTCCAACAGAGGACGAACACCTTCAGTAACCACTCACATAACCAGATCAAAGATCAACACACCGATGTTTTCACGTGGTAAAACCCC
>SNQJ01S0053079.1:11639-28994 GCA_010110895.2 Picea sitchensis
ATTTTGTTTATGTTGTTGACTGAGTCGGTTGCTAATCAGTTAATTGATTCAAGATTTAATGTAAAATATGAGTCAGAATTGCAGTTTAGAGAAGTGAGAGGGTTAAACTTGAGTATTTAAAGACAAGTGATCCTCTCCATCATCGTAATGTGAGGGAATCGTATGTTGCTTGACCTCCTATTATTTTTGATCTAGATTTTTGCAATAAGAATATTGCTTGGGCATTTATCCATGATCACATAGTGATTATTTTCCATGTAGATTTTATATCTGTTTTGTAACAGTTGCCTTATACTCATTAAATTATGCTTCAGAACAAAAACATAATATACATAGGACATAACTTTATGTTCTCCTTTTCTGGTTAAAATGTTTATATTACCTTTCCCTAGGACAATGAATTGGATATTTGTTCCAAGTGTAACCTTGGTTTGGACTGACTCGTCCAAACTAGAAAACAATTTTATGTTTCTTGTCATGTGGTTATTGCATCCTGAATCTAAGTACCATATGTCATATGGACTTGCTTGAGCAACATTGCACTCAACTAGTGACACTATATTAGGCATTTCTACTGTGCTAGGCACAACTACAGCGCACGCCATAAACATAGGGAGAGTTTGGTTATTTGCGTTGTGTGACCGATCTTGACTTTGATTTTTTTTATTGTACAGTCTCTCTATGCACTAGTATGCATAATGTCCATACTTTTTATAGTAATGGCATTAAATATTTGATTTGTTAGTTCTTTGACAACTTGACTTGCTGGTACTTGGGTTTTGACCTCTTCCACCAGTGTTTCTAGGATTTCTACTGCATCCACTTCTGTCAGAACTTCTTCCTCTACCTCTAGAGTTATCTCTCCCCATTCCTCTTCCACAAATTATAGATGACTGCGTGGAAAATGCATTCTATAATGACATATTTGACCTATTCAACTTGTGTTCATGATTGATGAGGTAAGCTTTCAGTTCATCTAGACTGAACTGACTCAAGTCTTTTCTCTCTTCTAGAGTCACAACAAGGATATTGAACTTAGGAGGAAGACTCCTAAGTACATTCTCAACAAATTTGATGTCTTCTATGGTTTCACCATGCGACTTAATATGATTTATCAGTCCAATGACGTGGGTGTAGAAAGAATCTACTGTGTCTGAATATTTCATTGGCATGGTTTCAAAAATTCTTCTAAGAATCTGCAGTTTTGGAGTCTTTACTTTGTCCATACCCTTATAATAGGTTTGTAATGTGTCCCATGCTTCCTTGGCTTTCTTTGTTGATGAAACTCTTGGAAGTATTCTCTCATGTGTGGCTTGATGTATGTAAAAAAATGCCTTTTCCATCCTTCTTTCTTTGATCTTTCAAGACATCTTTCTCAACTTGTGTGAGGGCATTGTATGTTGTCTGATATAATTGTTCCACATAGCCATTCTTGACTATTTCCCATACATATTGACCTAGGAACAAGGTCTTCATGGTCAAGGACCACATGTCATAATTCTTTCCTGTAAAAGTGGGAGGTTGCAGATTTGAGGTAGAAGCCATATTTCACTTTAAACATAATTTCTTCTCTGACAAACTTGTTCTGATAGAACCTTCTCTGATACCAGATCTTGTATTTTGGATCGATCGTGTGTGCAGTCTACTCTATGCAACGCAATTTAAAATACTATGCACTAAACAAGCTACACGACAGAGTTCTTAAGACCATTGTGTTGTGAATAGACTACTTAGTTTGTTGCATGTTATGAATACATGCACTTAATGAAATGATTTATAAATGCGGAATAACACAGTGCTATGCTTAGCACATAAAATCAGAAATAAGACAGAAACTTGTCAATACACAAATGTTTGATATTAATGAACTTCGATGTTGTGTGTGAATACAAAATAAAATGACAGAGATGAACTTCGGCTCCAATGACTTCTTCTGTCAACTCTTCAGTTGTTGTTGGTTCTCTCTACCTCTCTGCTTCTTCTCTATGTATCAATTGCTTCTCTTTAGTATCATCGACTAACTAAGAGACTTGAACTTATATAGACACAAAATAAGACTTCCTACAGGAGCTAAGACTGACTCAATATTAAATATTGTCATTAATTTGACTTACTCTTCAACCACTTACCAGAGATAGAGAAGATAGAAATCAACTCCATTTATAAATCCCTTCTTATCAACTAAATTTTGAGTAAATGTGCGACCTTTCACTTACAGAGTATCTGACTATTTGACTAACATTTCGTCTGACTGAAAAAATACTAAAAAAATGACTGATTGACAAATTGACGATGACGTGAATATCTCAATGACTTGTAATTACATATTCCAACAAGTCGGTCCCTCACTCATGAGATCAGTTTCTTTCCAATTGCAGTCGACAATATTTTGAGTCTATAAAGGTCTGGTATTGGAAAATAGTTTTTGTATAAATGATTCTTAATAACATATAGAAAATGTTTAACCATGGAGTCATGTCAAGTCACATGCACATAGTCTTAGGATTGATTCATTGTCAAATCCATCCTTCATGTAAATGAAATTTGCAAACTGTTGGGGCCTTTGTTTTTGGATAAGGAGTTGTGCAATAAGGACTACAGCCCCAATTTTGGCCTAGTACGAGTTGTGGAAGCTACAGAAGAAGCTAGACAATAGAGCAAGGAGAAGTAACAGAAATCAGTTGCGAAAAGGACAACACAACGCCAACAAAGAAAAAGCGGTTGCAACAGAACAAGAAAGCATGCAAGACAAAGCTAGAAGACATGACTTAGCTTATATATAGGGATGAGTGTGATTGTAAAAGGGTTGGATTATGTTTGTAAAAGGTTTCGGTTCGATCCTTCCCTTGCTATTAGGTTGATGTAATAGTTGTTGTTGACTGCTGAGGAGTCATATTTTGAGTTCGATAATGTAATATGTACACCATTTTTGGAATTAGATCTTTGCAACATGCGTCCAAATCCATGAGTCTCTAATAGAGCACTATTGTGTATCTCTGAGATTGCAATTGAGAAACATTTGATGATAATATATGAAGTAGGATCCAAAATTTCAAAATATGTTGTGTCTTTCTGTGTTTATCCTTATGCATTGTATCTTTATAGTACTTATTTATGGCTCATAAGTTCCACATGATGTCTCTTTGTTTGAATGATTTTCCACAGCATAAGTAGCTTCAGTTCTTACGTATATGAGTTCAGATTTGTTTTGTAGTTAGATGTCTTGTGCAAGATCAGGATGAATCTTGAAGGCTCTGTGAACCCACCGAACTATTGTCCTTGCCCTTCCCTATCCATTTGTCTTAGAAGTTCTTCAGGTGAGACTTCTTCTCTTCGGAGGAGATGAAAATGCCAGCACTCTAGACTACTTGGTACCTTTTATTGGTAACCTAAGAAGGACCCTGGTTTGATCAATATTGCACCAAAAAAATGATTTTGTTGTTGGGAACTGCGTTAAAAGGGAACCTGTATGGAGGATTCTTTCGTGGATTCACAAATCTAATATTGACCAATGGTGGGAAAGAAAATGTGACTCCTTCATATGGAAAGAAGCAGAGCTGAAAAGAAAATATGTGGAAGATACTCGTGAGGCAGTCTTTTACTTAGAAAGATCGAGCAACCAGTATGAGATATTCTGGGTTAAGTTCCTGGAAGAACTTTTCCACTAGATAAATAGGCTACAAGAAGCTCTAGAGTTCCAAGAATGAGCCAAGAGGACCTATACTTGGGATACATAAAATATTGCATCACTTCATTGGTTGGATTGCCCAGTCACGCGAGTGATTAATTTCTGGGTCAATACCACATTAGAAGGATACATTATTGAGTTTGCAGCCGAGAATCACCAATATTTTTCACGAGCGGAGGTGGATTTAAAGAAACAAGCAAGGGGAAGACTGCTGAGAGAAATCCCCTTGTGGATTAAAGTTTTCTTGATGGAAGAAGGGATGGTGACTATGTTCTTGAATGAGATGGAAGCATAAACACCCTCGCTTGGGGTAGGGCGAGGTTGGGGTAGATTCATGTCCTGAGAGAGGGGAAGGGATATTTGATAAGCAAGGGAAACAACAAGAAATGGACTCAAGAGATGAGCGAGCCTTGAAAAGAGTCGCCATAGTTGAGAAGTGGTGGTGTGAAAATATCAAGAAAGCAACAAAATAGTCTGAGAAGTTGCGGAAAGAAGTCGAACCAGGAGAAGTAGAGGAAAGACAGATGGAGGAGTTGCATAAGATGAGAAGACAGATAAGACTGGCCAGCCAAATATTAAGTGAGAGAAAAGTGCAGAGAGAAAGAAGTCCCTAGGAGGGTGGACAAGAAGGAGAAGGTGTAGAAGCAAGGGAGAAGGAAGTTGACATGGATCTTGAATAGGAAAGAGAAGATTCAACCTCGATGACAGGAAAGATCAGGAATTCGGCTAAACAGACTACTCAAGAAAAAGAAAATGAGACCCCCCAGATCAAATAAAACCACCCTAAATCTCCCATACCCCAAGTGTATTATATATAAGTGGTAAGTTTGATACTACCCTCTTATGCTAGTTATGTTCCAATAAAATTAGTTAGTCAGTCACAGCCAGGAAGTGTGAGTACAGGGATGATATTGGGATCCCCTGGTAGATCATAATTAGGACCATCAGGTTTCATTTTGATAGGATCACCAATATCAGCAATGGATGGTCACGCAGGAGGTTCGCTTTCCCGATACCCAAAATTATGGGGTAAGGGAGATGAAGATATGGACTCTAGATGTGAATAAGTTGGTTGAGTTCCATACTACTTTGAGAGGTCACGCTCTCAAATGGTACATGAATATTATTGGGCTGGGAGTGCCAAGAACTCAAGGTCAAGCGTTCACACTTGGCTAGGTAAGAACAAGGTTCATAGTAGAGTTTAAGCTACCTCGGTCAGAAAAAAAGCCTCTTTCGGAGTTGTGCGAGATCCAGAAAAGTGAAGGTGAATCATCCTAGGAATAAAGCCAAAAGTTTAAAGATGTTATAGGGAGGTTATCACATCCAATCCATGAGGAACATCAAAGAGAATGGTACATTCATGGATTTTCATCTTCCGGGGTTAGCGATTTAGATTTTCATTATGATAAAAAGGCCTTTGGAGCCTCATTGTAAAATCATCTTCTTGCGAATGCGAGCAGTGAACACATCTCTTCTCAGAGATAAGCTTCCACCATTCTAGCGAGTCTTTCACTCTGTATTTTTACTGTCTTTGTACATTTTCGCTCATTAATAGAAAATTGTGTATTACTATATCTCTGTTTTTATGGTTGCATCTATGATACATTTATGTTATATTATTGGATATCTGAGATATCTCTGTGCATTTATTTATTATATCTCCGCTCTCATTTCATGCCGAAAATAATCAGGATCAGTGGTATCAGAGCAGGTTGTTCTTAATCATTTTTCAATGCATGTCCATGATGGGGTCCGAGTATATAAAGTTGGGTATGATATTGTCTCTCTTGAATACAGTCACTCTCTCAAGCCCAAGAAACCCTCCATGGCAGAAGAAAAGAAAAATGACAGAGTAGATGATTCTATTAATTTGTTGCTTGAGCAAGCTCTCACATGACAAAGGGAAGAAACGACGAAGAGTTTTTCCCACATCCTTCAATGCTTTCCGATTAAAAAAGGCACTTCTTCATCCAGTGGACACTTTGGAGGAACCTCACCTTTCAAGGTACAAGTTAATTTTTATATTCCCATATTTTAAGGACGGATAGATGCAGATTCCCTAGAAAAATGGTTAAATCTTCTAGAGGGTTATTTCTTTGTTCATATGTTCTCTGACAGGGAAAATATCACCTTCACACTCCTTAAGAATCAACCCCATGTCAAACATTGGTGAGAAACTTACTCGGAGAAATGTTCCATAGAGGAGTCTGGAATATATGGAGTCGATCCCACTTGGGATTTTTTTGTGGATGCGATAAAGGAACAATATTACCCTATTGGAAACTATGAGGACCAATACATGAGATGGAACACACTGCAGCAAGAGAGGGGCCAAGCAGTTATGGAGTTCACCAATACCTTCCATACCTTGTGCACCAAGCTAGGTATAAAATATTCCGAACGACATTTGGTGATGAAATACCATGGGGCTCTACAATGATACATCCAAACTGAAATGGATTTTCTGGACATCTCATCAATTGATTCTGCTTATCGATGTTGTTAAAATCGAGGAGAAGTTTAAGCACCAAAACAAGTTGGAGTTCGGGTTTGCAAATCTGTAAAAACCAAAGTATGATAAAGACGGCCCTAACAAACATCATCCCAAAAACCATTCCAAGCCACAAGAAAATAAGGGTCACAAAAAGATGAAGAAGGACACTAGAAAATGGTGTGATTTCCACAAAATCCCCTGGCAGAACACCAATGAATGTCGCTAAAAAAAACCATTGGTGTACGTGATAAAAGATAAGGAGCCGAACCCTAATTCATAATTTGATTATGAAAATACTAATATAATATAGATCATCGATGTAGACCCCACTGCTATTGTCGCAACCATATCAATTCAACCAAAAGAACCAACGGATTCTGAAGAGGGGGAGTGCATTTTTCATTCACAGATGTGGATGAATGGAACCCCGCTGCATTTTATTATTGATAGCCGAAACCAAAAGAACCTCATCTCAGTAGAGGTTGCCAAATAGTTGGGATTGTCGACAAGACTACACCCGTAGCCATACAACATAGGGTGGATTCGCCAGGGATGAGATCTTTATGTTAGCCAGAAGTTTCAATTGTCATATGACATCCAGACCTTCAAGTATGAGGTATTATTTGATGTTTCCCCCTGGATGTCTGTGATATTCTCTTGGGCCAACCATATATGTGGAAGCACCATGTTATTTATTAGTATCGACCACGTAGTGTCATTATTACTCTGGGGGTCATCTCTATAAGATACCAAAGGTAATTATGACTATTGTCCCACCTAAAAATTACCACAAGGTAGTATCTCATACTACCAAATTCAGCTTCATTATAGTCTTTTCAAAGTGTGAACAAAAGAACACCATTGCAGCCTCAATCCAAGCACCTTTTATCCAACAGAAGTAGATTGGAAAGATTGCAGCAAAGTGCAAACATTCCTTCTACATACAATAATATCATGTAGCCAGACTAGTTAAAAAGTTCCAACCCTTCCAGCCACAGGTTCGTGACAACCTTCAACAAGTTAAGAAACACAACTTCTGCAACAAGGCAAGTAGCTCATCAAGATGCAGATTCAACAAACAATTTTCCCTCTCCCCCAGACAGTCAATGCAATGGAGAAAATTTATTCCTAATGAGGGAGGATTGATCTAGGTGGATATCGGTGGCCACCCACCTTTTTCAACTGGCTCAAAACAGTTTTCTGGCAATTTTGGTAATTTACTATTTTTAGCAGTTTTTAACTTTCGGGGCCATTTTGAGGGCCTAAATGAAGTTTTTTCGATATCGAACTTCTCAATGATAGTCATAAGCTCTGATTGAGCCACCAAAATGAATATCCTTGACGATTCCTTTCCAACAATCTATTGTGTGCTCCAAACAGAGATCGTTTACCAAAGTTATGCCCTCGGGAAGTTGAAACACCAGAATACCCAAAACGGGGTCCACAAAACTATTGGGTTTTCATCTTCTGGGGTTATGGTTTTGGATTTTATTTATGATAAAAATTCTTTTGGAGCCTCATTTTAAAATCATCTTCTTTTGAATGCAAGCAACAAACACATCTCTTCTCAGAAATAAGCTGCCACCATTCTAGCGAGTCTTTCACTCTATATTTTTATAGTCTTTGTACATTTTCGCTCATTAATAGAAAATTGTGTATTATTGTATCTTTCTGTTTATGGTTTTATCTCTGATACATTTCTGTTATATTATTGGTATCTGATATATCTTTGTACATTTCTTTATTATATCTCTGCTCTCATTTTGTGCTGAAAATAATCTGGATTAGTGGTATTAGAGCATGTTTCTCTTGATCGTTTTTCAGTGCATGTCCTTGACGAGGTCCGAGTATAGAAAGTTGGGTCTCAATATTGTCTATATTTAATACAATCACTCTCTTACGTGCAAGAAACACTCCATGGCAAAAGAAAAGAAAAATGACATAGAAGACGATTCTATTAATATGTTGCTTGAGCAAGCTCTCACGCAATAGAGGGACAAAATGATGGAGAGTTTTTCCCACATCCTTCAACTCCCGTCAATAGGAAAAAGGTGTGTCTTCATCAAGTGGCCACTTTGGAGGCATATTTCCTTTCAAAGTACAAGTTAATATTTATATTCCTATATTTGAAGGCAGATAGATTCAGGTGCCCTAGAAAAAATGGTTAAATCTGCTAGACGATTATTTCTTTGTTCATAATTTATCTAACGGGGAAAATATCACCTTCGTACTCCTTAAGGCTCTCCCCCATGTCAACCATTGGTGGGAAACTTACTGGGATCAAAGTTCCATAGAGGAGTCTGGAATATATGGGGCCGATCCCACTTGGGATTTTTTTGTAGATGCGATAAAGGAACAATATTACCCTATTGGAAACTATGAGGACCAATACATGAGATGGACCACACTGCACTCTCACACTGCATGAAGAGAGGGGCCAAGAAGTTCCAGAATTCACCAATACCTTCCATACCTTGCACACCAAGTTGGGTATCAAAGACTCTGAACGACATTTGGTTCTGAAATATCGTGAGGCTCTACATAGATACATCCAAACTAAAATGGATTTTTTGTACATCTCATCACTCGGTTCTGCTTATCGATATGTTGTTAAAATTGTGTAGAAATTTAAGAAACAGAACAAACCAGATTTTGGGTTTGCAAATCCTCAACAACCAAAGTATGATAAAGACAGACCTAACAAACAACATCCCAAAAACTAGTCCAATCCATACGAAAATAAGGGTCATGGAAAGACGAAGAAGGACAGTGAAAAATGGTGTGATTTCCACAAAATCCCCTAGCACAACACCGATGAATTTTTTTCAAAACAGTAATCGGTGGACAAGATAAAATACAAGGAGCTGAACCCTGATTCATAATTTGATTCTTAGAATATCGATAGAAGACATGTCATCGACAAAAACCCCACTGCTATTGTTGCGACCACAACAATTCAACCAGAAGAACCAACAGATTCTGAAGAGGGGGAGCACCCTTTTCATTCATAGATGTGGGTGAAGGGGAACCCGTTGCATTTTGTTGTTGATAGCGGAAGCCAAAAGAACCTCATCTCGGCAGAGGTTGTCAAACAATTGGGATTGTCAACAACACCACACCCACAGCCATAAAACATTGGGTGGCTTCACTAGGGATGCGATCTTCATGTCAGCCAGTAGTGTCGATTGTCATACATCATCCAACCCTTCAAGGATGAGGTATTATTTGATTCCCCCCCTGGATATTTGTGATGTTCTCTTGGGCCAACAATATATGTGGAAGCCCCATGCTATTTATAGGTCTTTACCCTATAGTGTCCTTCTTACTCTAGGAGTTCATATCCACAGGATAGGAGAGGTAATTTTGACTATTGTCCCACCTAAACAGTTTCTCAATGTATATCATACTACAAAATTCTACTTCTTCACAGTCTGTTCAAAGTGTGAACAAAAGAACACCAATGCAACCTCAGTCCAAGCACCTTCTATCCAACAGGAGCAGGTCGAAAATATTGCAGCAAAGTGTAAATATTCCTTCTGCACATAGGAATCTCATGTATCAAGACTGGTTAAAAATATCCAACCCTTCCAGCCATAGGTTCGTGACAACCTTCAATAAGCTAAGCAGTGCAACTTTTCCAACAAGGAAATGAGCTCATCAAGATGAAGATTCAACAAACGCTTTTCCCTCTCCTCCAGGCCCTCAACGCAATGAATACCATTGCTTCCTAAGGAGTGAGTATTGATCCAGGTGCATATCAATGGCCACCCATCTTTTCCAATTGGCTCAAAACAAGTTGTTGACAATTTTGGTAATTTACTATTTTTAGCAGTTTTTAACTTCCGGGATGATTTTGAGGGCCTAAATGAAGTTTTTTCGGGAACGAGATTCTCAATGGTATCCAAAGGCTCTAATTGAGCCCTCAAAATGAATCTCTTTGACTATGTATTTCCAACGAGCTATTGTGCATCCCAAACGAAGATCATATGCCAAAGTTATGCCCCCGAGAAGTTGATAGACCAAACTACCCAAAATGGGGTCCACAAAACTGTTGGCTTTTCATCTTCCAGGGTTATGGTTTTGGATTTTATTTATGATAAAAAGGCCTTTGGATCCTCATTGTAAAATCATCTTCTTGTGAACGTGAGTATCAGACACATCTCTTCTCAGAGATAAGATGCCACCATTCTAGCGAGTCTTTCACTCTGTATTTTTACAGTCTTTGTATATTTTCGCTCATTAATAGAAAATTGTGTATTACTGTATCTTTGTGTTTAGGGTTTCATCTATGATACATTTCTATTAGATTATTGTATATCCGAGATATCTCTGTGTATTGCTTTATTATATCTCCGCTCTCATTTTGTGCCAAAAATAATCTGGATCACTAACCCCTATAAAGGAGAAGATAGAGAATTGAATAAAAGAAGAGGAAAATAGTATGTATGATTGAATTTTGTAAATTAAATTAAATTTCTTTCTATTTTAATATCTCAAGTAGCTCAATAAAAGAATATAATGGAAGTATAACTTATAGCTAAGACGAAGCATTAGGATGAAAATAAGTACACTTTATTTTGAAGATATATTTGTTTATATGCAATTATAGTTATATATTTTTGTTCAATTATATACTAATTCCAACACTCTAAAAAGAGAGAAAATGACCCAGGCAAGATGAAGGTTGATCCATCAATAATTAAATTTCTCAAAGAGAGAACAACTCCGAGGAAAGGAAAATCACCTAAGGAAAATCCCAACAACCAAGAATATTGACACATTTCCAAAACTAAGAACTTGAAAATGGAAACTTAGCAATAAAATTGGAACAGTCAAATTATACCAACCATTGATTTGAATAAAGCCATTATATGGTTGAACTAGAATTCCTAGCTATTGCAAATAACTATAGAAGCTGTGAATTCCTTTTATTCTCTTTAATCTGTTATCTTCCATACCATGAATAATGAATGGATTTTATCTTTGATATGTGCATTCATACAAATAAAGTTTGCAATAGTAACATAGCAATCAATGACAATGAACACAAATTTAGCTTCGAATGTGGCTAAATATTTTTTGATCTCAACAATCTCTGCTACAATATTCTCCTGAAATTTTATGTCTCTTTCTCCTTTGGCCAAAAAGACCCATTGAAAGTGAAATTAAATGAAGAAATAGGGAGAACTAGGGGGTGAGGGAAGACTTTTTCTTGTGGCATTATCCTAAAAAAAAAATCTTTTCATTTTCTCAAAGAGACATTCTTTCCTCGGGTTTTAATTTATTTTGTCTTATTTGACTTTACATTTACTTATCTTTTACATCATTTACATAAGCTTCAAAGATTGCCTATTTGTCTTGTAGGTACTAAGTCTTACCCATTCTTTAGTTTCAATAAGTTTGGATCATTTAAGTATGGAAATATTGAATTAGTTATATTTTTTTATATTTGTTCTAGCTCTCCCTACTTTAAGCTTGAGATAGTTGTTACTCATTCTAAAATAAATAATGAATTTATCCTTACTCAATATGATAATATTCTAAATATTTAATCACAACTTTTAGAATTTTTATGCTAAGTATCACAATAAAACAATTAGAAACATGGTAACCAAGCAAGAGATGTGTTAATACATAATCAATAATTATAATATACTTAATATCCCAACACCCATATGGTTTTGTTGCACATCAATATTGTAAATGATAACGTCACCAAAATAAAATAGCCATTAATGGAAATGCCTATTACATAATTGAAATGATATATTGGATGCCTTATTTATGTATCTTATTCCACCCTAAACTAACCATAAGTACCTCATCATACAAACACATAATCAGTCGAACATCAACACACAATTTGTTTGCATTTATTCTTTCCCATACCTGCGATGCGAAAACAACGTAATTGATAGAAAGAAAGTAAAATAATGACACCTTTCTACATATACTGCGCTCAAGAGAAGAAATTTTACAAAGGAAAACAAAAGATATTAGTTAATTTGGTCTACTTTCCATTACCTTCTATAACTTGGTCTAGAAGATGAATTGCGACTGGTATTGGGTGCCAGAGTTGTTGTCATGTTTTCTATAGTCATCTTGGATGTTTTAGGTTAGATAGTCAACATGGTTGTTGACTTGTGTGCCCCGGTTTCCTTGGTTGTAGAAATTGATTTCCTCGGTTTCCTTGGTTGTTGAATTGAATGTCGTAGTTGTTGGCTTGTTCGTCGAAGCCGCAAATGGTGTTGACGGGGCTGATCGATTCGATGTTGTTGTTGGTATTGATGTTGGGGTTGGCCACGTGGGTGTTGTAGTTGACATTGGTGTTGGGTATGTGTTATATTCTTTACATGGTTAGAACTAGTGTCCATTTTTGGGAGGTTTTTCGGCACATGGTTTTCGTTGATGGTTTTCTATTTATGGTTAAGAAATTAGAGTTGTTGACTAATCCGAGTTATTGGATTAGGGTTTTGGATGCTACGGGATCCTATATGTATATTTTATTTTAAACAATACATGGTGTCAATGAATATCAAATATGTTGGTTTTCCTAGTTTAGGTTTCCAAGGGAAAAATCTTTGTGTAATGTGTGTATATTCCATTGTATATTTTATGATCTTTTATTGAAAATATGTTTGCAGTAAATAAAATATACATTAGGTATCATAGAAATTATTGGCTTCAAGGGGACACCTTTGTGGTCAATGGTTTGGCTCGGGACTATGATAAACCTTGTTATAGTGTGAGATCTGTGTTATTGATTCTTCAATTGAAAAGAAATAGAGAGCAGTTTGAAAATAGAGATCGAGAAGTTTAATGGGAAATGTTTTGAGTTGTGGAAGTTCAAGATGGAAGATTTGTTGGTAGACAGAGATCAACGTATCATGGTGGATCCAGGTATTGCACCTACATGAACATCAGTAGATGACTGAAAATATTTGGATCGAAAGGAGAGGAGAAAAATAAAATTGTGTCTCTCATATTTAGTATTATTGAATTTTTCAGGGAAACCTACAACCAAGGAGTTATGGGATAAGATGGGGAACTTGTATCAGTCTAAGTCCCTAGTAAATAAGTTGTTCCCGTAGAAAAAGTTGTATAACCTGAGGATGAGAGATGGACACTTTGTGACAGAGCATCTAAATGCATCCAATACTGTGGTAAGTCAATTATTATCTGTTGAGATTAAAATTCCAGATGAATATAAGTGTATCGGTTGATTCTGCTCTTTACCAGACTCGTGGGATAGTCTGGTTGTGTTTATAGGTAGTAATACAACTACCTCAAGTTTTGATGATGTGGTCTCATCCTTGTTTTTGGAGGAGATTATATGGAAGAACATGGAAGGAAAGAGAACATATGCATTATTTGAAAGAGGATGCTCCTAGGAAAGAAATAGATCTAAGTCCTCAAGTGGGAGATCTAAATATAAGGGTAGATCTAAATCTACCAGAAATTTTGTAAAGGTATGTTGGAGATGTGGAAAACAAGGGAACTTCAAGAAGTAATGTGGATCCAATAATGTTGAGAGAGTGAAGGGATATGAAGGTGCTTCCTCTACAGAAGAAAATATCTCCAAGGAATAAGGAGGGGATGTGTACTTGGCTTATTCAAGTACACATTCAGATCATGAGGCATGGTTGGTTGACTGAGGTGCATCCTTTCATATGAGTCCCCACAGGGAGTGGTTATGTGAATATGAAAGGTATGATGGAGGTAATGTTTTCCTAGGTGATGAATCGACAACTAAAATCATAGGAAGAGGAAAAGTCAAGTTGAGACTCATATATGTAAGGATTATAACACTTCCCGGTGTTCTAGACATCCGAGTATTGGCCATAAATTTGATTTATGTAAGAAAAATGGACGTTGCAGGGGTAAAGAAAATTACAGGATGGTTCGAGGAGCAATGGTGTTGTTGAAGGGAGTTCGGATTGGAACTCTGTATAAGCAGCAAGGAAGCACTATTAGTGATGGGTGTAATAGTTCCATTGTTCCTGATATTGGATTTGAAGAAGGAAAAATTCTTACAGTCTCTGGAGAAAAGGCTATGGTGTGAAATCAAAGACTGGGGCATATCGGAGAGAACAATATTCAACTACTACATGGTAAAGGTATGGTTGAAGTTATGGTTGAATGTATGTCTAATTTCTCTCCAAATTTTAATTTTTGTGAACATTCTGTATATGGGAAGAAGAATCAGATAAGATTCCCCTCTGATGCAACGAGGTCAGGCGGAATTTTATAGCTATTGCACAATCATGTGTTTGGACCTGTGTCAGTTCCATCATTGGGAAAATCTGTGTACTATGTCTCATGCATAGATGAATTCTCAAGGAACACTTGAGAATATTTCCTCGAGAATAAATCTTAAGTCTTTTATAGTTTTAAAGAGTTTAAGGCTCTTGTTGAGAATCAAACAGAGAAAAGAATTAAGGTGTTGAGGACGGATAATGGTGGCAAGTTCTATGATAATGAATTTGAAGAATTATGTAATAAATGTGGTATATAAAGGAAGAATACGACTCCTTATACACTTCAACAAAATGGAGTTGTAGAAAGGATGAACAGGACGTTGATGGAAAAATCAAGGTTCATCCTCAATGGTGTTGGGTTAGGGAAAGAATTCTAGCAAAAGGTAATGGGTACTACATGTTACCTGGTCAATCGATCACCCTCATCAGCACTATATGAAAAGAATTAACATGAGGTATCGAATGGTAACAAAGTCTCTCTCACACATCTCAAGTTATTTTGATGTGAGGCCTATGTTCATGTTCCAAATGAAAACATGATTAAGCTAGATAAGAAGGTTGAAAAGCGTATCTTTATTGGGTATAAATATGGTCTCAAAGGTTATAAGCTTTGGAACCCAAAAACTAAGAAGGTTGTGTACACTCAAGTTGTGGTATTTAGAGAAATGAAAGATGTTGTCAAACAAGAATTCCTACCAAGTAAGGAAGAACCAGAGAAGAGAGAGTTTGAGTTAAAGGATGATGAATTAGACTCTCTAGAAGAATAGGAATAAGAAGAAGAAGATCCTCACACTCCAGTATTGAGGAGATCGGTTCGATAAAAAAGGCTACTGGAAAGGTATACTCCACCTGTTTTTCGTTCAAAATTTTCTTTGTTTGTTACTAATGATGATCCTATACCTATTAGGGAGGAATTGGATTCAAAGGATGGAAAACTCTGGAAAAAATCCATGGTTGAAGAAATGGCAGCCTTGGATAAGAATGAGGCTTAGGATCTAGTGGAGTTTCCGACTGGAAGAAATCCCATTGGTAGCAAATGGGTATTTAAAAATAAGAATAATGTAGAAGAAAAAGTGGAGAAAGAAAAAGCTCGGTTAGTATCAAAGGGTTATTCCCAGGTTGATGGAATTGATTTTGGTCATATTTTTTCTCTTACTTCCAAGTTAACCTCTATTATATTTATTTGTTGCTGCTACGTTTGATTTTGAAGTAGAATATATGGATGTAAAGACAACATTCCTACATGGGGATCTGGAAGAATAAATCTATGTAAAGGAGCCAGAAGGATTTGTTGTGAAGGGAAATAAGGAGTTAGTATGCAATATGAAAAAGTCCTTGTCTGGTTTAAAACAATCAACAAGGATGTGGTATCAAAAATTTGATACTTATATGTTAGGACTTGGATTCACAAGAAGCAAAGAGGATCATTGTGTGTATTTCAAATTAATTGGTGATCATTTGATTTATTTGGTCTTGTATGTGGATGACATGTTGATGATGGGAAATAATAAGGAGATTATCTAGGATGTGAAAACTCGGTTGTCCTCTAAATTTGACATGAATGATATTGGTGCTGCAAATTTCATTTTGGGCATGGAAATTAAAAGAGATCAGGAAAATAGGAAACTATGGTTAAATCAGAGAAAATATGTCAAGACCATATTGTAGAGGTTTAATATGCAGGAATGTAAACCAGTTATGGTCCTTATTCTTGTAGGTGTTGTTAGAAAAATGGGACTGTGAAGCAATAAAATAAAACAAATGTGGAAACAAAACACAGAAGATACACAATACAATAGAGACACAAATTTACGTGGTTCACCCAGTGTGGGCTACGTCCACCAGAGAAATTGCCAGGTCCTTCTTTTATTATTATCCAACAAATGAAGGGATAGAACCTACAACAAAACCTATTGTAACTTCCTCTTCTTTCTCTCACAGTCTCCTCTCTTAGAATACAAATACTCACAATCATGCATAGCCGCAATACATTTCCCTCATAACAGAGGGTTTCTTTCTAGGGAAAAAAACCCTAACATAATTTATATCGTTAGATCAGTGACCTTATAATGAACGATCTAGATTTACAATGAAATTACAATATACTTTTACAAGGCAATTTTTCCTTCAGGGGCTTCCCCCCCCCAACCCCCTAGACCCCGCAGAGGGGGTACCCTCCCTCTGCATTCCCTCGTGTGGAAGAGTGTACATACTTATGGGGTGTAAAGTCTTCATGGGGTATAAACATGGCTGAAAAACACAAGACCTCTGAGTCAGGAAGATAATAAGCCTCCACAACCAACAATCTCCCACTTGGAGACTGATCTCAACAAATCCACTGCTGCTGTATATGATGGACTCTGAACCTTCTTAGACCTGGAAAATTTCTCATCATCATCTTCATTCTTGAAGACCAACTAAAACTGAGCAGGAAATCAGTTTCTCTCTGGTTACTCCCTTTGTTAACATATCTACAGGATTCTGGCTAGTGTGTATCTTTTCCAACTTCAAATTTCCATCTTCCAAGGTGGATCGTATGAAGTGGTACCTCAAATTTATATGTTTAGTCTTTGAATGGAAGGATAAGTTTTTTTCAAGATGAATTGCACTCTCACTGTCACAGTACAACCTACTATTCTCCTGCTTCTTTCCCAATTCCTCCATAAACCTTTGTAACCAAATCATCTCTTTACTAGCCTCTATAGCAGCAACATACTCTGCCTCTGTCGTTGAAAGTGAAACAACCTTTTGTATTTTCAAAATCCAACTTACTGTTGTTCCACCTATAGTAAAAACATACCCTTTGGTGCTCCACCTGCTGTCTTTATCACCTGCCATATCCGAATCAACATATCCCTGTAGAAAAGTGTATGATCCTCCAAAACATAATTCATGAGTAGTAGTACCTCTCAAAT
>SNQJ01S0053079.1:45840-64286 GCA_010110895.2 Picea sitchensis
CCCCCCCTCTGCACTCCCCCACGTGGAAGAGTGTACATACTTATAGGGTGTAAAGTCTTCATGGGGTATAAACACGGCTGAAAAACACAAGACCTCTGAATCAGGAAGTGAATCAGGCTCCAGAACCAACAGGTGTAAATTTTTTTGTGGATTAGTGTCCTAAGTAATGGGAAGAGGAGGAGGACATGTCTCATGTTCCATATGCGAGTGTGGTTGGAGATTTGATGTATGAAATGGTCTTCACTAGATCGTACATTGTACATTGATATGAACCCGGGGGGTGATTAGTTTCCAATGATTGGTTGATTCTGTCACTCATTCAAAAGGGCCAGTTATAGATCATTTTACTTGAGCGATTTGCAATTAAAGGTAAAGTTGAAGTCTTATGCACTTGAATTCGAAGTGAATGAAACCTCTTTAGTTTTCCTTATGTGTGATATGTCATGCTTGCATTTAACTGTTCGAAAACACAGGTATTCCAACAGAGGACAAACAAATTCAATAACCACTCACATAACCAGATCAAAGATCAACACAATGATGTTTTCACGTGGTAAAACCCCTACGGGGAAACATCCATGGCCCCAGCCAACATGACCACTTGGAGCAGTTTATCAATTCAAAAGAAAAATATTAAAGAGAGATTTTACAATAGAGTTTCTCACAATCGATCATCATAAAATGAACCTCCATGATATTTAAATAGATATCATGGACCAATCGAGTGTTAAGCCGTAGAGCAATGGTCGTTAATATTAAGGAGCATATGAACCATCAGATCACTCTATGTTGGGAACATATCGTGACCGTCAGATTTCCTAACTACAAATGAATACTAATGCATACTAAAGAAACACTCTAGGAAACACACTTTTACCTAACAACACACTATACCAAGTAGATATTAACTAACTCCTAAGTGTCTAATTATCCTAACATCCCCCCTTAAGAACAACTTGGGATAGGATTGAAGGATTTACAATAGTGACACAATGGGAGAATAAAGGAGGCATTAGAACCTATCCCCCCTTAATGAAAACTTCCTGAAATCCTAACATAGATCAAAGTTTGGAAAAATTCCCTTCTGTAAGAGACTTTGTGAAAATGTCTGCAAATTGATCTTCTGTAGGGAAAAAGAGCACTTCAATAACTTGATCATGAATGAGATTTATGATGAAGTGCATGTGTAGCTCGATGTGTTTGTTACATTGATGTTGAACTGGGTCTTTGGTGAGATTGATGGCACTCTGATTGTCACACCAAAGGATGGTTAGATGCTACTGCTGGAATCCAAAGTCTGAAAGGATCTTTCGAATCCATAAGGATTGCTACCTTGATTTTACCACTTCTCGGTACTCTACTTCTGCTGAAGAAAGTGCAATATCCTATTGTTTCTTATAGGCCCAAGTGACAGGTTTTGAACAAAGGTTGAAAACATAACATGTTGTATACTTCTGATCATCAGGGTCGTCAGCCAAATCTGAATCAGTGAAACCAACCAATAAAGGAGTCCCCCCTAAACTGTAATATATCTTGAACTGAATTGTACCACAGACATAGTGAAGTATCCTTTTAGATTCTTTCCAATGGATTTCATGGGGTGTTTTCATATACCGACCAACAAGACCAACAACAAAGAAAAGGGCAAGATGGGTATGAGTCAAGTATAAGAGGCTACCAACTAACTGACGGTATAGGGTGGCATCAACTTCAAGAGAAGTGCAGGTGGCAGTAAGATTGACTCCGAACTGGAAGGGAGAAGGGGATGGTTTACAATCATCCATGTGAAATCGATGAAGGTCACAATCATACTTAGACCGGGAAATAAAAATTCCTTCATTGGTTTGCAAAACTTGGAGGCCAAGGAAATAGTGCAAAAACCCTAAGTCTGTCATTTCAAATTTCTTCTTAAGTTTGGTTTTCACATGGTTTAAAAGTTTTGAGTCACTACCAGTAAGGATAAGGTCATAAACATAAAGGACAAGGATTATGAGATGGCTTTCTACTTTCTTGGTATAGACATTAGGATCAGAATGGCATCTAGAGAATCCAATGGCAATAAGAAAGCTGTCTATTTTGACATACCAAGCTTGGGGAGCTTGCTTTAGACCATAAAAAGATTTCTAAAGGTGACCAACAAGCCTAGAGTCATTCTGTACATAGCCAAGATCTTGTTCCATGCATATTTTTCTTGCAAATCTCCATGGAAGAAGACAAATTTAACATCCATCTGATGGACATCCCATTTATGTGAGGAAACAAGGGAAAGAACAAGGCAGATGGAATTCATTTTGGCTATAGGGGCAAAGGTTTCATTATAGTCAATTCCTTCAACTTGGGAAAATACTTTGGAAACTAACTGAGCCTTGTGTCTTTCAACACTTCCATCTAATGCATACTTATTTATGTAAACCCATTTACATATGAAAAGTTTTCTTCCTTTTAGAATAGGTACAAGATCCCAAGTATTGTTTTCCATTAAAGAATGATACTCTTCATTCATTGTTGTATCCCAATCTGGATGACCTAAAGCTTCTACAAATTTCTATGGATCATGAGTTTCTGAAACTTGAGCCAAAAGAGAAGAGGCTCATTGGAACTATGAACGTGTCCAACGCTGATCTGAAGGATCACTAACAAGATCACCAACTGCTTCTCGTGTTGAACAGACCCATCTAGGAAATGGTGGAGTTGGTGCTGGTTCAGGTTCAAAGGACTCATCTGGAGGAAGGTGAGAAGGCGGAGGTGGATTTTCATCCTCACTGTTATCATCTGAAGAAGAAACTGAAACAAAAGAAGGCACAAACGTCAAAGATGACTCGCAGGCCGAAGAAAACACAACCACTGAATTAGGCTCGCAGGCCAAAAAAGGCACAAACGTCGAATTAGGCTTGTAAAGCAAGATATTTTCATCAAATTTAACATCTCTTCTAACAATAATTTCATTACAATGTGGTTGAAGAAGTTTGTAACCTTTGACATCTTCAGAATAACCAACAAATATACACTTCTCACTTTTAGGCTGCAATGCTTTCCTTTTCTCATCAAGAATGTGAGCCCATGCTATACTGCTAAATACACAAAAGTGACTTACATCTGGTTTAATTTTAGTCCAAGCTTCTTCCAGTGTTATATTTTTAAGAGCCTTTGTGGTAGTGCGATTTACTATGTAATTTTCACAGTTGATTTCTTTTGCCCAATACTTTAGACTTAATCCCTTAGATTGGATCATATAATTAGCCATTTNAATTTTAGTCCAAGCTTCTTCCAGTGTTATATTTTTAAGAGCCTTTGTGGTAGTGCGATTTACTATGTAATTTTCACAGTTGATTTCTTTTGCCCAATACTTTAGACTTAATCCCTTAGATTGGATCATATAATTAGCCATTTCTATTAATGTGCAGTTCTTTCTCTCGGCAACACCATTTTGTTGTGGTGTATATGCAACAGTGTGTTACATTTGGATGCCCTGTGTAGTGCAGTAACTTGTATAATTATTGTTCACATATTCTCCTCCATTATTTGTTCTTAACCTTTGAATTTGATGTCCAGATTGCTTTTATACAAGGGCCTTGTAGGCCAAAAACTTGTCGAAAACTTCGCTCTTAAGTTTTAAGAAGTAAACCCAAGTACATCTGGAAAAGTCATCAATGAAATTTAAGAAATACTTGAACCCAGAAAAAGAAGGAGAAGAAAGTGGACCACACAAATCACTGTGAACAAGATGCAAAGGGCCCGAGGCGTGCCAAGTGACACATTTGTCAAAACTGTATCGATGATGTTTGCCAAGAACAAAAACGGCACAAACACCATCTCTGCATAAAACAAGAGGAAGACTAGTCACCATTTGTTGATTACATAGTTGTTTCAATGAACGATAGTTTAGATGACCAAACCAATCATGCCAAAGTTTGCTCAAGTCATTGCTATGAGCAACAAAAACTGATGAAAAAGATGATGACCCAAATTTTTCAAACTTGTACAACTTGGTAATATCATCAGCAATTCTAGTTGCAAGAATATGCATAGGATCTTTTAGATCCTTGATTACAACTTGGTGAGGTGAAAAATCTATGGTTTTACCTTCACCTAAATGAGTGATTTGATATATTGTATAGAAGGTTACAAGAAAGAATTGGAACACATAATACATCATTGAAATGGCCATTTTCTACTTGAATTGTTCTAGATCCTTCAACACTGAGAGATCTATAATCAACAACAAATATTTTCTTGGTGTTACATTCATTTAGAGCATAAAATATGTCTCTATCCTTAGTCATATGATAAGATGCTCCAGAATCAATAAGCCACTCATCTGAAGTAGAAGTAGAGGTTGTATTGAAGGAGAAACCAAACGTTGAAAGTGCATGTCCATGAGAAGAAGAAGAAGAAGAATCAATACTGATGTTTTTCTTCTTCATCGCTACTTCTAAAGCTGCCATATTCTTGAAACATTTGGACTCATCATTACCATATTTATCACAAAAGTTGCAATGTATGTCTGTCTTCTTATTTTTATATTTTGCTCATCTGTCTGCATTAGGAGTGGAAGCTTTCTCAGTGGGTTTGGGACCCTTATATTGCTTGTTGTTGTGGTGAGGATGTTGCTTCTTGGGATTCTTGGTTTTATCTTTCTGATGAACAACTAAGGCTTTTTTGGAGGTACCTACAGTGTTGATCACTCCAAGTTGTACTAGATTATCTTTCTCTCTAATCAAAGCATCACAAAAGTTCTCAAGACTGGGTTTTTGATAAGTTGTCCCTAGAGCCTCTTGCATGGCATAAAAGGTATATACAAACAAAGAATATGAAATACTAGCTTAGAAAGAATAAGATATATTCAACAATGTTCATCTATCTTTATCTTACATTCTTCACATAAAGTTTCGAGTGTTTTAAACTCAGATAGATAGTCTTCAATGAAAGAAAAATCACTTGGACTTTAAGTTAGTACTTGATTTTCTAATTGTTGTGCTCGAATAATATTGTGTTTACCAAACACAGATTCAATATTTTCCCAAGCTTCTTTGGCTTTATCAATTGATTGAAGGTGGAACCTTAAATCATGAGAGATGGACATTTTGATTAATCCACGTGCTTCGTCATTCCTATTATCCCATTTGAATTTCTTGTCAGCATCAGTGGGTGTTGTTTCCTTTCCCAGGGTAATCCGGTACAATCCTTTACTTCTCAATAAATCCTCCATATGGGATTTCCATTGGAAGTAGTTGGTGATGGTAAGTAAGAGATTACTTGTAGAATCCATATTAAATATTCAAATAATATGGATTTAAAAACTAAAAATGATGATCTGAATGGAAAGATCTCGAAAAGTTATACGGTTTTAAAAAAATGACACTTAAAATGGACATCAAATGTGAGAGTTATGCCCTTTTTAAAAAAGGCATAAACAATAACCAAAGGACCATGTGGTGGTGTAAGTTGCTTTATGAAGTGACCCACTTTTATAAAGAGAAGTGGGGATCACTTTTACAATGAAGTTACTTCATGAAAAATAACTCTAAAATAAAATATCAAAGCTACTTATAGTGATTCACTTTTATACTTGAAGTGAAATACACTTTACAATTTTAGCATGAACTTTTCCTAAAAAGGTAACAAAAGAGAGACTTGAACTCGAGACCTCTTACTTAATAAGGAAACTTTGAACCAAATGGGCTAGAAAAACATATTGTATTGTTTCGCAAGAGGATTGGGGGTGTTTTTGTTGTTGTTGAAGATGACCTTGGAGAGCATGCTAAAAAATATATATCTTCACACAAGAAAAAAAATTTGCTTATCGATGACAAAAGGGGTTAGATCTCGGTTAGCTTACCTAGAATATGCATCTTTTCCTATCAGTTTATGATTTTCTGAGATCGCATAGGGCACGGGGAAAAGAGAATATGCAGATCTAAAAAGGTCGCAACCTAGAAACAAATAATATCAAACCAAAATAATACTTTGCAAAAAATTTAAAAAATGTGTATTCAGGCTTTATACCTCCAGATTTGCCTGTAATGGTCGTATCTTGGACAAAAGGAAACCTTTTCGAGTGAAAAGAAAAGTGTTCCTAACTGAAACGCATGCTCTGGATGCAATGGAACAGTCCTCTTGGCCTAGAAATGTATGGAAATGACAAAAAATGAAGATGAAAAAAAGGAGCGAGTCTTCAAATAGGCTCTGATACCATGTTCAACAACATAGATATTCCAATAGAGGAAGAACAAATTCAGTAACCACTCACATAACTAGATCAAATATCAACACACCAATGTTTTCACATGGTAAAAACCCTATGGAGATACATTCACGACCCCAACCAATGCGGCCACTTGGAGCAGTTTATTAATGCAAAAGAAAAATATTACAAAGATATTTTACAATAGAGCTTCTAACGGGTGAACCATTGGATCAATGGTCATTAAGATCGAGGAGAGTATGAACCCTTGGATCACTCTATGTTGGGAACATATCGTGCCCATCAAATTTCCTAACTACAAATGCATACTAATGCATACTAAAGAAACACACTTTTACCTAACAACACATTAGACCAAGTAGATCTTAATTAAATCCTAAGTGTCTAAATATCCTAACATTAACATCCTATGTGTGGAAATTCATAGAAAAACAAAATAAGAACATAATACACATAATGGATATGACACTTCCCTTGATAACGAAGTTCACTCGATGTGGGATGCCTCTCCGAGTCATGCTCCAAATCCTGACTATTTTATTCTTCTCGTTGTAATGTTGTCTCTCCTTTACAAGTTGTAAGGCCAAAGTCCCTTTTTGGTGAAGTCAACAAGAGATCGGAATGTGATCAGAAATGTATAAAACTTCACAAGTTATCATACTCATGAGGCATCCATGATGCTGACATGGACATCATTCCCACATACTCAATACATAAAAAGAGGAAGCATAAAATATGACCCCCATTGACATGGAGCCATAAAAAGACTTAGATATTCTTCTCAGATCCAAGCCTCAATATGCAACCCATACAAGATCCCGAAACAATGAGGTTTAGAACTGCTTCATTGGCCACTTATCATGCAAGTGCCACAATTTCTTTGTCACATATAACTGATTGATTTGATGTGAAAGAAGAGAAGAAAAGAATAGATAAAAGGAATAATTTGATCTTGTTTCCTTCCTGCAACCTCTCTATGCTCCTTTAGACCTATAACACACATGTTATGCTGCAAAATTTAATGAAAAAAAAACATAATGAAAAGCATCCTTACATTGGCTTCTCCAGAACTTAGCTTGTTTATTTGAAGCTCTGTTGCAAAAACAGACCCCACGATTGGATTCATGTTGCCGAATTACCTAAAAATGACTATCAAATCATATCCATCTAAGTCGATCACTTTCAGGCCCAAGAGACACCTCTGCCTCGGTTATTGTGCCACTGTCTCTACAATAATTGACTCATTCTGGATTTAAGCTACATAATATTTTCTCAGATCAGAAAACTAACACCACCACTACGTTCATGGCGTCATTTTACCTAAAAATGACTGTCTCTATGCCTCGATCTGAGTCAGACACTTTCAGACCCAAGAGGCACCCTTGCCTCAGTTTGCATGCCAAAATCCTTACCAATCCATACATTCCATATGATTTTGTACGGGCATTCTCAAACTCCTCTCTTGTGCTCCATGTTCCAAACTCTAAACTAAACACCCCCTTATATACAAATTCTGGGCGATTTCGTAATAAATGAGGAGGTTGACGTTGTTATAAAAAAAATATGTCCGTAGGGATAGATCCGACCTATCCAGCTGTGAAGCTGGTTATAGCCTCTTTGATATCTCAGCACGAGGCAGAGACTACCTGCACCTCAGGTGGTCCTTCGCCTAAGGCAGTAAAGAAGGGGAAAAAGAAAGGTGAAAGACTTACAAGAAGTCATTCTCAGGACCACCCACCCTGGGTGTTATTCTTCCTTAGCTTCTTGGATGGCCAAAATGGCCTGGGGGGTGAAAATTATGGACAATGAGATGAAAATGAGCTCGCTGATTTTTAGGACAACAAACTAAATAAAGTGGACAGTGAGCTGTTCACTTCCTTAAAGCATTGGAAACTGTCCCAGAATGGGTCGTCGGGATAAACTGGTATATTGGGTAATTAACCAATGAATGCCTTGAGTAAAAGGGTGTGAAACAAGGGTGAAAAGTGGACTTAAAAGCTATAGCCAAGTACTTTTAAATGATTGTAAATTGCGAACAACAAGCTGTTTGAAGCTTTCAAGGAAGGGAAACAAGACCAGAATGGCTTTATACCCCTCGGGGTGACCCGGGAAGTGATCCCGGAAGGTTGTTAAGTCAAAAGTGGGTTGTAATAGTGGATGAACAACCTTGTAACAAGATGTTACAGCTATGATATAGGGAAAGTATTCACAACTTCAATTTTGGTTCGTGAGTGAAAAGGTGGACTGATGAAAGGTTGACTTTAAAAGTATTTTATTGGTCAATTTTTTGTTGTTATCACATGCCTTGGCCACCACACTGTTTTGAAGGTTATCCTGATCTTGAAAACACATCCTGAAACTATGCCAACTAGTATAAGAAGAGTAGTCCTAGCAGACCATAGTGGTTAGGTTGAAGAGTGCCCCATCCAGTTCAGAGAAGCAGGGATTAGCCACTTCTCATCACTAGCACTTTCGATCTCTTAAAGCCACCTGGATAGAAGAAGGATACCTGCGAAATAGAAGAGGCTCAGGACCCCCCTAAAGAGGGTTTTTGCTGAGCTTACCCAAGCAGAGTAGTATTCCAACTGAGCTAAGATAATCAACACCTTGACCATGTGGTACTAAGGAAAGACCACTTGACTTGTACTAACTAGACAACTTTCGAGGGGCTCCTGATGAAGACTCCCTGGCTTTGACTCTTAATATCATACGAAATTGAAATTGCATAAAATGGAATACCAGACCATCCATGTGGTGAGGGCACATCTTGCTTTCACAAGTGTGCCTCCTGGTTACTGAATTGAAATCTATTTAAAACTATATAAATAAAACAAGTAAATAGATAGGTGACATATATGTCATGGCTAGATAATATGTATATGTAAATATCTAAATAATATAAGTTTTTATTTTTTGTGTATGGGGCAGACCCCTGAATTGTTTTCAAGTTTTTTGTGCGGTGTTTTGCATATATTTAGCTTGCTGATTTTGCATGGCCCCTTTTAGGGGCAACCACCTGTAGATTAGTGAGCAAAAAGTGATACAATGAAAATATATCAAGATTATATAATTACAACATGACAATTACACCATTCAACCCAAAGGAATGGGTTGAGGCTCTTTGCGAACGGTAAAGCCACCATATGCATGAAAGCCCCAACTAACTCCTTGTATGGGGATTGGAAATTTAGTGTTTGAAATATGAAAGTTGTGATGGTTATCTACACAAGTATTAACCATATTTTTTACATGAATTCACAAGTTAAACATTCAAACTACCTACACAAATCAAACATATAAACATTGGTATGTGTATCAGAAATTTTTGATGTGAGTGCAAGTGATAATTAAAGTGTATATGAGAGTGATTGGGTAGGATTTACCAATCGAAATGTGTGTTTTTCTTTGATTCCCTGCTGGCCCCTTTGCCTCAAACAGGTCTCTAGGTGGTCCCCAACCACTTAAGAGAAGCAGAGTGGGTGACCGGTTGTATCCTTGCAGGCAAACAAAATTTTTTTAGTATTTATGCATGGAAAAACTGAAATAAATATAAAAAAAAATTAGACATAAGAACTATATAACAGCCAACTAAGATGATTGTCCCGTGGGGGGAAATTGACCAAAATTATTGTTTTTCCTATTTGGGACAACAAGGTTAACGGTAAGAAAACATAATAGAAATATACATGAATGAAAAGATAAAGAAAACAAGCATGGACAACCAACTAAGAGGTCTATTTAAGGGTTCTCCTAAGGGGTCCTAGGACTCACAACCACTAGCTAAAGCTGAAAACAATTGAATACTTCAGAAAATCTTCACTAAAACACATTAAAAAAATTAAACCAAGTTGTTAGAAGAAGAAAGTAATCAAGTTAAACCCAAGGAAGCAACAACAAACACCTAGCTAACCAATCCCTCTTGAAGATAGCTAACATACCATGCATTTACCCCTACCCCTCAACCCTTAACCAACAAGTGACACATCCAACAACTAAAATTCAACAAGTATCACACACACAAAGAGTCTTATAAATTTCAGCAGAGCTTTGTTACTATATTCATCCTCTTTTCTTACAATGCCAACCCTCTTATTTATAAAAGAGAGGTGAAGGCTTAGGGTTAGGTCACAAGACACTTGTCACTTTTGGAAAAGTGACAAGTGGACCAACCCTAACAAAAAGTAACCTTATCCAAAAAGGGGATCAAATTAGATTTTACTTCACCCTTCAATTACATAGTAATACATGCCAAAAGTAAATCATGCGAGAGTTCATATTACAAAAAGTCATTTTTCATAAAATGACAAAACTTGACTTGCCACATCACCATTTGTCTTGGGATTTGTGCCATCCCAAAGGCTCTTTTATTGCTTCCATGTCTTGCAGCTATAGGTGAGGTTTTTTAGGACAATATCCGACCATCCATGGATATCGGATTCACCAGAATGAAGCCCCAAGGTGTGGGGAATTGTTGAGTTGCCTTGGAGGGCAAGGGGCCTTTGGGATTTGGTCATCGTAAGTAAGGAAATTCCTGTTGTTTAGGCACTTTTTAGATCTGATTATGCCCCCCCTTTGATGCCTATAAGTTTCCCTATGAGTTGGCTAAAACATGGCTTCGATTTGGGCTTGTTTCGATGAGAGGTCCCCTTGGAATTGAACTTTGAGAGACTCTTCTCCTATACCAAACAACCATAAAGATGTTATTTACTATGCCCATGTTGTATCCCTATCCACTACCTTTCTTCTGCCTTTCGTTTGGCCCAAATATGACTCTGGATGAGTGAGATATGGCCCTGGGAAGGTACGCGGAAGGAGCTGACCAGGAGACTGATCAGGGAAAATTTTGAAGTTGGGGTAAAATTTTGAGCTGGACACCAGAATTGATAGGCTTCTATAGGCCTATATATCTGTAGCTGAAATGGGTTTTCCTGACCATGCCCAATTTGACCTCGGAGGCCCCCAATTAGGCCTCTTTCCGGTGCATGCTTGTAGGGCCAAAATGAGTCCCTGTCGCTCTGGGACAAGCCACTAAAAATTTGGGTTGAAGTTTCTGAGGAGAAAGTCATGGATGCATTCTAGACTTCACCCTAGTCGTTTTGACTATTTACGGGCGAAAATCCGCTTCCGTATTGCGAAGTTATAGAATTAAAAAGGCCAATGACCCTTAAGGGGGGGATTTAAATTTTAAACATATAGTTCAAAACCCATTTTAATTTTAAAAACTTTATTTATATTTTAATCAAATATTATAAAATATTAAAAAAATAATTTTAATTACAAATATAAAAATATATTTATAACTAAATTAAAATTCAAAATTTAATATAATATAAAATTAAAACAACAATAAAATTAAACTTAAATTAAAATAAACACGATTTTAAACTAAAATCAAAATTTAAAATTAAAATTAATTTGAAACCACCCCCCACCCTTCTGCCCCTGGTCGCCCATATGACCAAACCAAGAGTGAAAAAGGAGCCCACAGGGTATGGAGGAGGTGGTTGGTGGCTGGGGAATGAGGGAGCAAAGGAGGAGAGGGTCGAGGGATCTATGTGGAGAGGAATGGGAAATGGGGAGAGGGGTAGGGGGAAATGGAGGTGAGGGCGCACAAGGGAGATGGATGAAGGCAAAGGAGGTAGTGGTAGAGGAGCGTGTGGTGCTGGAGGACGTGGTGGTGGAGGAATGGTGCGTGCACAGGAGGAAATGGGAAGAGGGGTAAGGGGGAGTGGTCGTGGAGGTGGAGAGTTGTGGGAAGGGCGTAGCATGGAGGAGGGAAATGGTAGGTGGCCGCATGGGGGTTTGGGGAAGAGAGGGAGTCCGAGTTGCAGAAATGGAGGAGGAGCGCACAAAGGGAGGGAGTAGAGGTGGAGGTAGGGAGTAGCTCGTGCACAGGAGGAAATGGGAAGAGGAGGGCGTACGAGTAGGAGGAAGACGATTTGCAGAGATGGTGGTGGCCGGGTGGTGGATGGGTGGCCAACCACCATTAAAAATTAAAATTGAAAACTTTGAGGAAGTGGGCTTTTGGCAATAAAAATGGATGGGAGGTTTTGAGTTCAAACCCCTTGCCTTCAATTTGAATTTTTGGGCAATTCTTGAATTTTATGGGCAAAGGAGAAGGGGAAGGACTGGGGTTCAAGGCCCAGGGATTCCCAATGACATGTCTAGGCCTGCAATATTCAGCAAATAACTCCTTAATTAAAAAATATAAAGGAGCCATGGAGGCTTGGGCCTGGTGCCCAAGAGGGGTTCGAATCCCCTCTCCTTTGCATCTTTTACACACATACAACTTCCATGAACTTAGAAACTAAAAAATAACTCTAAACCAACAACCAATACCACAGTTGAAACAGGCAAATAAACATCAATTTGAAGGAAAAATGCAATTTCTTCATGCAGGTTCTCAACACAACCAGCAAAATTTTCCTTGGTTTTTTTTTGGAAATGAGATTGATGGGTTACCTGGATAATTGTTTGGAGATTGTTGCCTGGAAGTATGCTTCCCACTGCAGAGTTGTAGCTATTGTCATAAAAAACCTCCTCTGCTTCCATGAATTCCTATTGTAGATCTCTCCCCCTTTGGCCAAACTGTCAAAATGGCTTCGGAGAGGGGAGAAGGTTGAGTTTTGATTTTTTTCAATTTTTCAAAAAAAACCAATTTCCCCAAAATTTGCATGAGGCTACATGCCTCCTCCAAAAATTTCCAATTTTATGAAAATATTTAATTATTATTATTATTATTTTTAATATTTTTTGGAAAGATGTGCAAGTCAAAGTTTGACTTTGACTTTGACTTTGACCCTACTGCCGCTGACTTAGCCCAAAAATGTTGCCTGGTGAGACGAAGTCGGAATCGGATGCAAGTCACATCATTGGAAAGGTATCGATGAGCCCATCAGGAATATGCCATCACCAACTTGAGATAATTCCACCTCAGTCCTCAAATTTGGCCCGAAACAGTGGCCACTTAAAACTCTTGACTTGTTGGTGGGCCCACATGACACCCAATCATGCGAAAGGTGCCAAATCACCATACGATATCTAATCAAGGAAAATGAGGTACCATCGGAAAGGTATCGACGAGTAATTTGAGGAGGCAACAATATATTTTTGTGTCGGGATCATTTATGACTGTCTTAGCTATTATGAAACCCTGCCATGCACGCTGGCGGACCCCCTTTTGCCTAAAATCATTAACCAACTTGTGACAGCTCTAACCGGGCCATCTAAGGTCAGAATGAGGAAAATGGGATGTCGTTGGAAAGGTGTCTGAGTCTATTATAGCTTGGAATCATTGAATATATTTTTTATAACTCGTTACCTACCAATTTTGAATCATGAAGGACTGCAACCAATTTGGTGTCCAGAAGTGGTCATGAACTTGCGAAAGCTCGTTCTTACCAACTGGGGGTCAAAACCAAGCACGGGATATACCGTTGGAAAGGTATCAAACTTCCCTATTCCATGTCTAGGTTTGATTTTCCTTTTGAGACCATAATATAAAAAGAATCGGACCAGGAATTCACATCTATTGGTTTTGGCCGTTCGGGTGACGTTGACTTTGCATCTCTCGTATGGGGTCATACTGACTCGGAATTAAGCTCATGATAGCCTGTTGAAAATCTTGTCCTGATTCCTACCACCTAGAAGTGTTGTATTCCCTGAATCAAATAGCCTTGACATGAGGAAGAAACGTCATGGGAAGGCCCACAACTCCCTAAAGGCAACCAACCGATACTCTTTCAAGGGCAGAGGCCATAGTAACTATGACCCCTGCCACTGTCTTTGACTAGAACCATAGCACCAAGGGGATTTTATTGATAAGAAACTATGTAAAAGACCATGTTGATCCCAGAGCATATTTTTGGGTCAACATTCTTTGCACCGTAGGGGAAATGCCTTCCAAAGCATGTCGAACAATGGGATCACCCGCGTGACAGGCGAGAATACTCGATGGAAATTCATGCGTTCAAAGTGACCGATGTGGGTGAGGGGGGAATGAAACTGTAGTATAAGGACCATTTTTCACATTAGGGATAAATGAATAATGAAAGTGGTTCAGTAAATATATACAACATAATTTATGTTGAGATTCACATAAGATAGAAGAATGGGAATAATGACCCGGGTTTTGTTGAGCAATGTGGCCCAAGTGGCATGAGTCCCTCACCTAGATTATGGCTTAACTGTGAGAATCGAGGCTTAAGGTGAACCTTGGGCGAACACAAAGTCTCATGCATACCTTTTATCATCAACACACAAACAAGCAAATAGGAACTTTTTGAAATCAACGACCCACCGGAGGAAAACTAACAAGAAAACCAGTCAAACAAGGGAATAAAGAAATATAAAAAACCTGTGGCAGTAGATGCTGAAATATCAAGTGCTCATAAGTGATGGAACTTTGTAGGAAAATGACCATTGCTTGGAGAAATCAGATTGTAAGTGGTCAGGTAAAGTGCAGTTGCAATCCCATAGCTATGTAAGCCACCATGCCATCATGGTTTTTAGCTTCACCAGAGAATGATATGCTACCTCCTTAGACTTTACCTACTGACTTTGATGAAATAATAACTAGGTTTACTCTCATTTAAGATGACTTTAAGACAAAGTTTCCCAAAATGTCAAGTATGATAAAAGGGATTCTAGGAATCTAGTATTTTCAAGCAACCACCCAATAATAAGGACAATATCCTTAGTATTGAACACTAGAAAAACCCAAAAGAAGGCAAATTACAATGTTAAAATGAAAAATACCAACCCATGGAAAAATCAAAGAAGGGATTATACTCCAAAATCGGAACCAAACAAACAAAGAATCAATAGTTAAAACCAAGGGAAAAGGACTCAAAACTGAAACCATGGGGGAAATATACAAGCATGAAAAGGTAACAACAAATACATACAAGAAAGAGAATCAATACATTGAATAGATACAAACAAGAAAAGAACGAATGGTGACTTATGTACAAGATGACGATGCCTCTCAGGATTAAAAGAACTTTAGGTGATGACCATTCACGGGGAATTGAAGTTGTTCGGCATCCAAAGTTTTTAATCTGAAAGCATTTGTCCCTAAGACCTCGTAGATTGTGTAAGGACCCAACCATAATGAATAAAACTTGCGATGTTTGGATGGGGCCTCATGTGTTTTGTCCCATAATAAGACATCATCTCCTACTTTGTAATTTACCATTGTGGCTCTTTTATCAAAGGAACGTTTAACAATGTCTTGCTTCTTTTGGAGGTGTTGGAATGCGTCCTTTCTTACCTCTTCTAATTCGAGGAGTGTGTATAAACGATGTTGTAATGCTTCGAAATCATCTTCTGCCTCAGCAATATCCAACCTCAAGGATGGAATTTGTAAGTGAACAGGCAGGACAGTAGGAGCACCATACACCAGAGTGTAAGGACTTTGACCCGTTGCTATCTTTGGAGTTATATGATCAGCCCATAAAGCAAAGTTTAACTTTGTGTGCCAATCACGCTTGTTATCCTTGATTGTCCTCTTAAGGATCCAAATCAGATTTTTATTCGTTGATTCGGCCAAACCATTACCTTGGGGGTAATAGGTGGAAGATCGAAAAAGTTGGATGGCATATGTAACACCAAGGTGTAACATGACATTAGACATGAAAGTTGATCCATTATTAGTTAATATCTCGATAGGGGTCCCAAAACGGGATAAAATGTTACATTCAACGAATTCTACCACCTGTTGACTCATAGCATTCCTAAGAGCAATTGCTTTATCCCACTTTGTAAAGTAGTATGTGGTTGTTAAGATGAATACATGACCAGCGTTGGACAGCAATGAAATCGGCCCAATAAAGTCCATGCCCCATCTTATGAAAGGGACTTGGACTTCAATAGGTATAAGAGGTAAGGCAGCTAACTTTTGCTTCCCAGTGAAGCATTGGCAAGCTTCGCATTTCCAAACAAGTAAATGGGCATCTTTGTGGAGTGAAGGTCAAAAGTAACCTGCATGTAGAACTTTCGCTGCAATGGTTTTGGCTAAAAAGTGACCTCCACAAACCGTAGAATGGCATTGTTCAAGTGCCATTTGGGCTTGATTAGGAGTCAAGCATCGTGACAAAACCCCATCAAGGTTTCTTCGATAAAGGATTTGGCCTTGTAAAACATATTGGAAAATTTGTAAACAAAGTGTTCGTTTGGATTTAGTATCCATGTCCAGTGGGCACACAACTTGATCAGGAAATACACGATAGGTCTGTACCATGGTTGTGAGGCTAACTTGATTTTGTTAACCATTTCTTCAAAGGAAATCAAGTCATCTACTTGAGGTGGTTCAAATATGACCGAGGGATGGGATCGGGTTAGCAATCTAGCCAGCCCTATCCCCCTAATGGTTTTTGTCGGCTTAATTTCTAGGTCATACTCTTGCATGCACATGATCCATTTGGACCACTTACTATGCAATTTGGCTTGATTCAAAGAAGTGACTAAGAGAGAGGTAGGCACAAAAACATGAACTTTATGGCCTTCGATGTAATGTCGAAATTGTTCCAATGATTTATACAAGGAATAACCATGCTTCTCCAGTCAAGAATAATTCAGTTGGTGGGGTTTCAAATTTTGTCTCACAAAGGCGATTGGCCTAAGATTTTCTTCATGATCTTTTTGCAACAAGATTTCAGAAATTGTCTCCTCTGAGGAATTAGTGTATAGGACAAAGTCTTTAGAGGGATCAGGACTGACTAATAGAGGGTCAAAAGTAATGGCTTTCTTAATGGATTCAAAATCCTGACGGGTAGGGGGGTCCCATTTGAACCGAATGTCTTTCTTCATAAGATGATTTAGAGGTTTAACTACTTGAGCAAAATCAGGAATGAAGCATCTCACGAAGTTTATCTTTCCAAAGAAAGATTGCATTTTCTTTTTATTGGTAGGTAAGGGAATCTTTTTTATTTCTACCACTCTCCAAGGATCAACTTTTACACCTTCTCGAGAGACGATGTGACCCAAAAGTTTTCCCTCCATAACACCGAAAATGGTCTTCTTAGGATTTAAGGATATGCCAAACCTATGACATCTAAGGAGAACCTGCCTAAGGTGATCAAAATGACTACTTCGTTCTTTGGAAAAGACCGTGAGTTCATCAAAGTAAACAACAATGATCTTACCCAATAATCCTTTGAAAGCAACGACCATGGCATGTTGAAAGGTGTTCCCAGCATTAATCAATCCAAAAGGCATCTTGTTATATGCATATGTGCCCCAACGAGTGGTGAAGGTGGTTTTATGACTATCAGAAGGATTGAGGGCTATCTAATTGTAGCCTGAGAAACCGTCTAAAAGGGACATCATTTGAGACCCGGAGACTTGTTGGAGAATCTCTTCCATAGGTGGGACGAGGTAGTTGTCTTTTAGGGACACTCTATTCAAATGTCGAAAGTCGAAACATAAACAAATATCACCAGTTTTCTTCCTAACGGGAACCAAATTAGATACCCATTGTGAGTAACGGACATGGTAAATGAGCCCATATGCTTCCATCTTTTCCAATTCATCTTTAATTGTTTGTTCCAAAGAAGGATTGTTTTTTCTCTGTCTCTGTCTATAAGGTTTTGAATCAGGGATTATGGGTGTGGCATGGACTATCTCCTGCATATCGAAAACCTTGAGGTCTTGATAGGACCAAGAGAAAACATCCTTGAACTCTATCAAGAGTTCCGTGAATCGAGTGATCTCAGAAGGGGAACAGTGTGCAACTATATAGACCAATTTTGGATATTTCTCAATCCCCGAGTTAATAGGTATGGCTTCTCACACCTTCCTAACAGATTCACTATCAATACTAGGCACATAAGTAGTGGCATCATTGGAATCAAACATGGATTCCAATACTGACAAACCAGGGGGGATCTTATTTGTCTTTAATTGGATTATGTTCCCTGTTTCCTCTTCCAACTCATGGTTGATATGCAAATATTTGAACTCCTCCTTGTTTTGAAGGAATCTACAAATTTTTTCATCAGTATCAAAAACTTGCCAAGAGTCGACATTATCAAGTAATGCAGGTATATGTAAAATTTGGACTTGTATATCTTCAATAGACCTTACAAAATCCAAGGTGAAACAAGAACCATCCAAGGCCAAAGTATTAGCTACCTGGTTTGCAGCCCTAGGCATGGCTTGAATGTTGAAAGATAAGAACTTCTCAATAAGTTCCTTAGCCCTTCAGTGGTATTGTTTGAGGCATGGGTTGTGAACTTCATAT
>SNQJ01S0053079.1:64336-84100 GCA_010110895.2 Picea sitchensis
AAAATCCGAGGAGAAACAAGAACCAGCCAAGGCCAAAGTATCATCTATGTGGTTTGAGGCCCTAGGCATGGCTTGAATGTTGAAAGATAAGAACTTCTCAATAAGTTCCTTAGCCCTCCAGTGGTATTGTTTGAGGCATGGGTTGTGAACTTCATATTTACCTCTAATTTGATTCACAACCAATTTAGAATCCCCACTCACCAATAAATGGCATATTCCTAAGCCTAAGGCCTTTTGGAGTCCTTGAACTAAGTCTTCATATTCAACCATATTATTAGTGTTAGTGAATTCTAACCGAAAAGATAAAGGGATTGCATTTCCTTTGGAATCACACAAAAGGACCCCTACCCCAAATCCATTATTGGATTGAGCACCGTCAAAATCCATATTCCACACCATTTCTTCCAACTCAGAAGGAGGGACATGTGCATCTTCCTCAAATAACACAGTATATGTACCCATACCTGTATCTTGAAAAGACACATGTTTTGTATTATAGAAAATAGGTACAACCTGCTCTCGGTACTTTGGTTCCCTCCTAATGACTACTTCAACACCCTTATGAGGAAAGGTGAAGTGGGTCCCCTCCATGAAATAACGAACCTTTTTTACTTTGGTGGACCACTCCCTCCATAAAAGCATGCCATATGCTTCAGGTATATCTTCTATGATCACATTTATGAGCATGCTCACCTCGGGAGATTGGTCATAAGAAATGGATAAGTCTTTAATGTAAACAATGGTTTCTACAGTCTTAGAATCCAAAGCTAACAGGTCTTTACAGGGGCCTGTGAATTCAAGACCCAGTCTTCTCATGAATCATAGAGGCATGACAATGTGCCTCGCTCCTGTGTCAGTGACACAATTATGGAGCACAAAATCAAAAATCAAAACTAAGATATAGAAAGGAGGAACGCCATGGTCTTAATCAATAACATCATATGCTTCTCTAGGTTGAGAAGTGGACTCTTTGGAAAGAGGAAGTCTCTGTTCCGTTCATGGAGTAAGGGGTGCTTGTAGAACACGTGAAAGGTTTCCAAACTGAGCAGGTGTTCTAAGAGCATCTAATAATTTCATGTGGATAGGAACCTTTGCTATATCTTCAACGACGTTGTAAGGCATCGGTGTTAGGAAACAAGGTGGTGGATTATTAGGCAAGTTTACCTTGTTTGGGGTCTAGGGAACCCTGTTCCTTGTAGGGCCATTCATGGGAAGTTTTCCCTTTTCAATGTTCTTGGGGTTGCTTTTGGCCTCTTGCACCCCTTGCAGAGTGGTTTTAGGGGCCTGACTCCTAGTTTCTATAGAAAATCTTCCGAAATCAAGAAGATCTTCATCACAGGCGATAGAGTCTTCCATGTTAACTTGGTCATTTTGGGAAGTGGAAGCAAGTTTGTTTTTTACTGGAGGTAGAGGTGCTTTTCCATTTTTAGAAAATTCCACATGACGTGTATATGTGTAACAATACTCGGGGTCATGGAAGTCTTGGAAAAAGTGGCACCAATCCACTTCAGCAACATGTTGCCTAGGAGGAGGAGTAGGAGGGAAAGGAGGTCTTGGCCTCGGAACAATAGAAAACTGCATGTCATTCACTTTTCGATCAAGAGAAAGTATTTGGTTGTTCATGTTCATTAACAACTTGAGTGTTTCCAAACTTTCCCTTTCTTCAATCCTTGAAGTTTGGGTAGGTGGAGGTTCATACCGAGGACCCTCATTTCGAGGTACATCATTCCTAGGTCTCTCGTCAAAATGGGGATGCGCTAAAGTTGAGGGAATCATACCGGATTCCTCCATGTTTCTTTCAATTTCCAGGGCACTAGTCTTGGACGCATCTAAAGTTTGTGTTGATTTATCCTTTAATATATATTTTACATTCTAATTCATAGCAGTCATGTAATAATGGAAAAAATTGTTCCCAGATGGTTGGGAAGTGGCTGGGATCCTATTCAAGGTTGAGGTAAAGCGTTGATTAAAATTCTGTATTTTCTCACCTTCATGGATGGAGATAGTTGTGAAATCCTTGAGAATGGAAGCCACATCATCCGCCCCTTGGAAATGTTTCTTGAATTCTTGGATCATAGTGTCCCAATCTCGGATACTATAATTAGGAAGTAATAAATACCATCTCACTGCTTCACCCTCAAAGGTTCTCACAAAAATTCTAATGATGACATCGAGAATTATTATGTCCATAAGCGCTAATGTATCATAAAAGTTTTGTATATGTTCTTTAGCACTCAAAGTACCAGTGCCACTAAACATGGGAAGCCTATTTGGGGCATCTGCAGGTATGTCATGAAGAGGTCTGGCCAACCTCAAAGGATTGTCGGGTTGCCATGGTATTTCCATCGGGACAACTATGGGGTGAACAACAACAGTAGTTGAAACGATGGGAGAAACAACCTGAGGATAAGTAACTATTGTTGGATTAACTAATTTTTTCTTTAGTAAGGGCCTTTGAATAGGAGAAGAGGAAGAGGGTGACTCAGTTCACACTGCAGAGGTAACAAGTTTCCCTGGTTTCCCAGGTGTATGTGTCTCACTACTTGTTTTCTTTCGCGAACTTTGACTTCTTGTAACACTCGGGGACATTGTTTCCCTAGTCTTAGGATACTTCTGCCCTACCATCTTGCAAGGGGCCAAGTAAATACTTTGAGTACAAGAGGTGTATCACCAACAATCCTACTCTTTCTAACAGAATGTAAAATAACCCAAAAAAAAATGAAGCTTTGTTTTTTGTTCTTCTCGAAGTGGAAGGTAAGGTATGACACACTTATAACTCCTCACGTGAGTTCGAACAAGTAAAATTGAAGACTGAAAAGGTAAAAGGAAAGGAAAACTTGATGGTATTTATAACTCCCAGGTGCAATGGAAATTGCAAGGGAACTAAACTATAATGAGTACCAAAGAAAATTACAAAGGGTCACTGAAAGATCTTGCCAAAAGTTTGTCAACAAGTAGGAAAAGGACCACAAAGAATTTGGGTCCAATGTTTAGTACAAGCTTGGGATACAAGAAAATTTAAAGAGGTTTGCAATCTCTCCAGTGGAGTCACCAGAAAAAGGCGGGTGTTATAAGCAAAATCTGTCCGTAGGGATAGATCCGACCTATCCGGATATGAAGCTGGTTACAGCCTCTTTGATAGCTCAGCACAAGGCAGAGACTACCCGCACCTCAGGTGGTCCTTCTCCTGAGGCGGTAAAGAAGGGGGAAAATAAAGGTGAAAGACTTACAAGAAGTCATCCTCAGGACCACCCACCCTGGGTGTTATCCTTCCTTAGCTTCCTGGATGGACAAAATGGCCTGGGGGGTGAAAATTATGGACAATGATATGAAAACAAGCTCGCTGATTTTTAGGACAGTGAAATAAATAAAGCGGACAACAAACTGTTCACTTCCTTAAAGTGTTGGAAACTGTCCTAGCATGGGTCGTCAGGATAAACCAGTATCCCGGGTAATTAACCAATGAATGCCTTGAGTAAAAGGGTGTGAAATAAGGGTGAAAAGGGGGCTTAAAAGCTACAACCAAGTACTTTTAAATGACTGTAAATTGTGAACAACAAGTTGTTCGAAGCTTTCAAGGCAAGGAAACAAGCCCAAAATGGCTCGACACCCCCCGGGGTGACTCGGGAAGTGATCCCGGAAGGTTGTTAAGTCAAAAGTGAGATATAATAGTAGATGAATAGCCTTGTAACAAGTTGTTACAGCTATGATATAAGGGAAAGTATTCACAACTTCAATTTTGGTTTCTGAGTGAAAAGGTGGACTGACGAAAGGTTGACTTTAAAAGTATTTTATTGGTCAATTTTTTGTTTTTATCACATGCCTTGGCCACCACACTGTTTTGAAGGTTATCCCAATCAGGCAAACACATCCCAGAACTGTGCCAACCAGTATAAGAAGAGTATTCCTAGAAGACCACGGTGGTTAGGTTGAAGAGTGCCCCATGCAGTTCAGAGAAGCAGGGATTAGCCACTTCTCATCACTAGTGCTTTCGGGCTCTTAAAGCCGCTTGGATGGAAGAAGGATACCTGCGAAAAGGAAGAGGCTCAAGACCCCCCTAAAGAGGGTTTTTGCTGAGCTTACCCAAGCAGAGTAGTACTCCAACGGAGCTAAGATAATCAACTTGTACTAAGGAAAGACGACTCGACTAAGCAGAGTGGTACTAAGGAAAGACCACTCGACTTGTACTAACTAGACAGCTTCCGACGGGATCCTGATGAAAACTCCCTGGCTTTGACTCTTAATATCTTACAAAATTGAAATTGCATAAAATGAAATACCAGGCCATCCACGTGGTGATGTCACATATTTCTTTCACAAGTGTGCCTTCTGGTTACTGAATTTGAAATCCATTTAAAACTATATACATAAAACAAGTAAATAGATAGGTGACATATATGTCACGGCTAGATAATATGTATGTGTAAATATCTAAATAATATAAGTTTTTGTTTTCTGTGTATGGGGCGGACCCCTGAATTGTTTTCAATATTTTTGTGTGGCATTTTGCATATATTTAGCTTGTTGATTTTGCATGGCCCCTTTTAGGGGCAGCCACCTGTATATGAGTGAGTGAAAATTGATACAATGAAAATATAACAAGATTAGATAATTACAATATGACAATTACATCATTCAACCCAAAGGAATGGGTTGAGGCTCTTTGCGAATGACAAAGCCGCCATATGCATGAAAGCCCCAACTAACTCCTTGTATGGGGATTGGAAATTTAGTGTTTGAAATATGAAAGTTGTGATGGTTATCTACACAAGTATTAACCAGATGTTTTACATGAATTCACAAGTGAACCATTCAAACTACCTACACAAATCAAACATATAAACATTGGTATGTGTATCACAAATTTTTGAAGTGAGTGCAAGTGATAATTAAAGTGTATATGTGAGTGATTGGGTAGGATTTACCGATCAAAATGTGTGTTTTTCTTTGTTTTCTTGCTGCCCCCTTTGCCTCAAATAGGTCTCTAGGTGGTCCCCAACCTCTTAAGAGAAGCAGAGTGGGTGACCGGTTGTATCCTTGCAAGCAAACAACAAAATTTTAGTATTTATGCATGAAAAAATTGAAATAAATATAACATAAATTTACACATAAGAAGTATATAACAACCAACTAAAATGACTGTCCCATGGGGGGAAATTGACCGAAATGATTGATTTTCCTATTTGGGACAGCAAGGTTAACGATAAGAAAACATAATAGAAATATACATGAATGAAAAGATAAAGCAAACAAGTATGGACAACCATCTAAGAGGTCTATTTAAGGGTTCTCCTAAGGCGCCCTAGGACTCCGAGCCAGTAGCTAAGGCTGAAATGAATTGAATACTTTAGAAAATCTACATTAAAACACATTAAACAAATTAAACCAAGTTGTTAGAAGATGAAAGTAATCAAGTTAAACCCAAGGAAGCAACAAAAAACACCTTGCTAACCGATCCATCCTGGAAATAGCTAACATAACAAGCATTTACCCCTACCCCTCAACCCTTAACCAACAAGTGACACATCCAACAACTAAAATTCAACAAGTATCACACACACAAAGAGTCTTATAAATTTTAGCAGAGCTTTGTTACTATATTCATTCTCTTTTCTTACAATGCCAACCCTCTTATTTATAAAGGAGAGGTGAAGGCTTAGGGTTAGGTCACAAGACACTTGTCACTTTTGGAAAAGTGACATGTGGATGAACCCTAAAGTACTTTTGTCTTTTTACAAAAAGTATTCTTATCCAAAAAGGGAACTTTATCCAAAAACGGGATCAAATCAGATTTGACTTGACCCTTCAATTACATAGTAATACATGCCAAAAGTAAATCATGCAAGAGTTCATATTACAAAAAGTCATTTTTCATAAAATGACAAAGCTTGATATGCCACATCACCATTTGCCTTGGGATTTGTGCCATCCCAAAGGCTCTTTGACTTCTTCCATGTCTTGCAGCTGTAGGTGAGGTGTTTTAGGACAATATTCGACCATCCATGGTTGTTGGATTCACCGGAATGAAGACCCAAGGTGTGGTCAATTGCTGAGTTGCTTTGGAGGGCAAGGGGCCTTTGGGCTTTGGTCATTGTAAGTAAGGAAATGACCACTGTTCAGGCACTTTTCAGACTTGATTATGCTCCCCCTTTTCTGCCTATAAGTTTCCCTGTGAGCTGGCTAAAACATGGCTTCGATTTGGGCTTGTTTCAATGAGAGGACCCCTTGGACCTAAACTTTCAGAGGATTTTCCCCTATACCAAACAACCACAAAGCTATTCTTTGTTATTCCCATACTATAGCTCTATTTTCTACCTTTCTGTTTCCTTTCGTTTGGCGCAAATCTGACTCTGGATGTGTGAGATATGGCCCCGGGAAGGTACGCGGAAGAAGCCGACCAGGAGACTGATCAGGGAAAATTTTGAAGTTGGGGTAAAATTATGGCCTGGACACCAGAATTGAAAGGATACTATAGGCCTGTATACCTGTAGCTGAAATGGGTTTTCCTGACCAGGCCCAATTTGACCTTGGAGGCCCCCAATTAGGCCTCTTTCTGGTGCATGCTTGTAGGGCCAAAATGAGTCCCGATCGCTCTAGGACATGCCACTGAAAATATGGGCTGAATTTTCTGAGGAGAAAGTCATGGATGCATTCTAGACTCCACCTCGGTCGTTTTGACTATTTACAGGCGAAAATCCACCTCCGTATAGTGAAGTTATAGAATTAAAAAGGCCAATGACCCTTTGGGGGGGATTTAAATTTTAAACATATAGTTCAAAACCCATTTTAATTTCAAAAACTTTATTTATATTTTAATAAAATATTATAAAATCTTCAAAAAATTAATTTTAATTACAAGTATAAAAATGTATTTATAACTAAATTAAAATTCAAAATTTAATATAATATAAAATTAAAACAACAATAAAATTAAACTTAAATTAAAATAAACATGATTTTAAACTATAATCAAAATTAAAATTTAAAAATAATTTGAAACCACCCCCCACCCGTCTGTCCCTAGTCGCCCATATGACCAAGCCAAGATTGAAAAAGGAGCCCACGGGGTATGGAGGAGGTGGTTGGTGGCTGGGGAATGGGAAATGGGGAGAAGGGTAGGGGGAAATGGAGGTGAGGGCACGTGAGGGAGATGGATGAAGGCGGAGGAGGGAGTGGTAGAGGAGCGCGTGGTGGTGGAGGCTGCGATGGTGGAGGACTGGTGTGCGTGCAGGAGGAAAGGGGAAGAGGGGTAAGGTGGAGTGGGCGTGGAGGTGGAGAGTTGTGGGAAGGGCGCAACATGGCGGAGGGAAATTGGAGGTGGCCGCATGGGGGTTTGGGGAAGAGAGGGAGTCCGAGTTGCAGAAATGGAGGAGGAGCATGCGAAGGGAGGGAGCAAAGGTGGAGGTAGGGTGTAGCTCGCGCATAGGAGGAAAGGGGAAGAGGAGGGTGCACGACGAGAAGGAAGCCGAGTTGCAGAGCTGGTGATGGTCGAGTGGTGGATGGGTGGCCAACCACCATTAAAAATTAAAATTGAAAACTTTGAGGAAGTGAGTTTTTGGCAATAAAAATGGACAGGAGGTTTTGGGTTCAAACCCCCTGCCTTCCATTTGAATTTCTGGGCAATTCTTGAATTTTTTAGGCAAAGGAGAAGGGGGAGGACTGGGGTTCAAGGCCCAGGGCTTCCCAGTGACATGCCTAAGCCTCCAATCTTCAGCAAATAACTCCATAGTTAAAAAATCTAAAGGAGCCATGGAGGCTTGGGCCTGGTGCCCAAGAGGGTTTCAAATCCCCTCTGCTTTGCATCTTTTACACACATACAACTTCCATGAACTCAACAACTAGAAAATATCTCTAAACCAGCAGCCAATACCACAGTTGAAACAGGCAAATAAACACCAATTTGAAGGAAAAATGCAATTTCTTCATGCAGGATCTCAACACAACCAGCAAAATTTTCCTTGTTTTTTTTTTGGAAATGAGATTGATGGGTTACCTGCCTAATTGTTTGGAGATTGTTGCCTGGAAGTAGGCTGCCCACTGCAGAGTTGTAGCTGCTATCATAAAAACCCTCCTCTACTACCATGAATTTCTGTTGCAGAGCTCTCCCCCTTTGGCCAAACTGTCAAAATGGCTTGGGAGAGGGGAGAAGGGTGAGTTTTGATTTTTTTCAATTTTTCAAAAAAAACCAATTTCCCAAAAATTTGCATGAGGCTACGTGACTCCTCCCAAAATTTCCAATTTTCTAAAAATATTTAGTAAAATATTTAATTAATTTATTAATATTATTTTTTTTATTTGTTTGGAAAAATGTGCAAGTTAAAGTTTGACTTTGACTTTGACTTTGACCCTCCTGCTGCTGACTTAGCCCAAAAATGTTGCCCAATGAGACAGATTCAGAATCGAACGCAAGTCACATCGTTGGAAAGGTATCGACGAGCCCATAGGGAATACGTCATCACAAACTTGAGATAATTCCACCTTAGTCCTCAAATTTGGCCCGCAACAGTGGCCACTTAAAACTCTTGACTTGCTGGTGGGCCCACATGACACCCAATCATGCGAAAGGTGCCAAATCGCCATACGATATCCAATCAAGGCAAATGAGGTACCGTCGGAAAGGTATCGATGAGTACTGCGATGAGGAAATAATATATATTAGTGTTAGGGTCATTTATGACTGTCTTAGCTATTATGAAACCCTGCCATACGAGCTGGCAAACCCCCTTTTGCCAAAAATCTTTGACCAACTTCTGACAGCTCTAACTGGGCCATCCGAGGTTGGAATGAGGAAAATGAGATGTCGTTGGAAAGGTGTTTGAGTCTGTTAAAGCATGGAATTTCTGAATATATTTTTTATAAGTCTTTACCTACCAATTGTAAATCATGAAGGACTACAACCAATTTGGTGTCCAGATGTGGTCATGAATTTGCGAAAGCTTGTTCTTACCAACCGAGGGTCAAAACCAAGCACGAGATATACCGTTGGAAAGGTCTCACACTTCCCTACACCATGTGTAGGTTTTATTTTCCTTTTGATACCGTAATATTAACATAATCAGATCAGGAATTCACAGCTATTGGTTTTGGTCGTTCGGGTGATGTTGAATTTGCGTCTCTCGTATGGGGTCATACTGACTTGGAATTAAGCTCATGATAGCCCATTGAAAATATTGTCCTGATTCCTACCACCTGGAAGTGTTTTATTCCCTGAATCGAATAGCCTTGAACTAAGGAATAAATGTCATGGGAAGGCCCACAACTCCCTGAAGGCAACCATCAGATACTCTTTCAAGGGCAGAGGCCATAGTAACTATGACCCCCACCACTGTCTTTGACTAGAACCATAGCACCAAGGAGCATTTATGGAGAAGTAACTATGTAAAACACCATGTTGAGCCCAGATCATATTTTTGGGTCAATAAGCGTGTTAGTTAGAGTGGCTAAGTTTAGGATTTAGTTCAGTGAAGGTCTTGAGGTCGAATCCCATGGGCCTCCCCATTTAAACATATGGTTACAACTAATTTTTGGTGCACCCTGCCAAATCTGGTGGCCGACCACTAAAAAGGAGGAATGGTAATAACACATGCTATATTTGGTGGATAGTTGGCAGAATGTGCTATTTTTGGTGTCTGTTTATTGCATGGCGAATGGATAAGACCCAAGGGCCATTACATGTAATTAGGGGTTGGGCCGAAGGCCTATCCCCTTTTCTTTGGTGCATGCATAAACCTTACACTTTAAATAATACTTGAACCATATTATAAACAAGCACTAGCATATGGTGTAGTGGTTAGCGCGGATTTGTGGGGCCTTTGGGTTAGTGAGAGGTCATGATTTAGAAGCTCAGGGAGTCATAAAACATTTACCCATCAACCATTGGAGGGGTGCCATGTGGGAGCCCATGACTAGGCCACATGGCACCATATAACTTTTCCACAAAACTTCCACTTGTCGCAATCTGATTTGTCCATGAAATTGATACATGTCATCACCTAACTTTCCCATGTGTCTACCATCCTTGCCACATCATCCCATGCCAACTCAGTTGTATGGACATGCCACGTGTCACCTTTGCAGTGGTACCATGTGTCACTTTGACTTTTGTCTTTTTGACCAAGTTTGACTGAACGTTTCCCACTTATAACTTTTGATCTATAAATCTATTTGACGAGTCGTTTGCACCGTTATAATTCTTGTGACGTGATCTTCGCAATCATGTCATTTTAATTGATTTTTGGGAACTTTCAAGTTTTCCCTTTTTCTGCCCATTGAGGCCATTATGAGCCTCCTGGGACACTTCTGAAACTTTTGTGATGTTCCCTAGATCCATCCAAATCACACATGCAGTGGGAGTTTCGAGAAAGTATATGTCAAAATGAGGGAAGGAGAATTGGACAACAATAAAGAGATAATTCAGGTATTTGCGTGGCACTACTAGTTATGGATTGTGCTACCAAGAAAGACTAGGTTATGATAGAGTGTTGTACATACATGGATTTGTGGATGCATACTAGGATGGAGATATGGATCATAGAATATCTATAAGAGGGTATGTGTTTAACTTGTTTGGAGGAGAAATTAGTTGGTTGAGAAAAAGATAGTCTATAGTGACACTTTCAAATACATAAGTTGAATACATGGAAACCAATCACGCAATCAAGGAAACATTATGGTCACAAATATTGTGTTCAAGTATTGGGTTGGTATAACAAGTTGTAAGGATATTTTGACAGTCAAAATGCAATTTTTCTGGTGAAGAAACCAACTTACCATTCAAAGACAAAGCATATTGATGTTCAATATCATTTTGTGAGAGACATGGCTGAAGAAAAGAAAGTGTTGTTGATGAAGGTGGAAATTTTGAAGAATGTTGCAGATTCATTAGCAAAATCTGTGAGCAGAGAGAAGTTATCTTAGAGTAGAGGATCTATGGGCATTGCTACCCTCGATTGTTGACTATGTAAACATGTAACCCCCTGTATGCAAATAAAACAACAAGTGGGAGAATGTTGGGTATGTGTTATATTCTTTGCATGGTTTGAACTATTTTTTGCATCTATTTTTGGGCAGTTTTTTGGTACATGGCTTTCATCGATGGTGTTCTATTTTTGGTTAAGGAATTAGAGTTGTTGACTAATACGAGTTATTGAATTAGGGTTTTGGATGCTATGAGATCCTATATGTATATTTATTGTAAACAATGTGTGATGTGAATGAATATATAATATGTTGGTTTTCCTAGTTTGGGTTTCGAGGGGAAAAATATATGTGTAATGTGTGTATTTGCCATTGTATCTTTTCTATTATTTTATTGAAAATATGTTTGTAGTAAATAATTGGGGCCTTGTCCTCTCATGTTGTTGGTCATTAGAGGACTTACAATTGCTGTGAAATCTGCTAAACAAGAAACCGTTACATGAACCTTCTTCAACTGATTTTCCCATTCTAGGAAACTACTCTTGTGATTCATATTTTGGGAATTCTAAATCGGTGACAATATGTTTAAGGTATTTTTCTATATTAATCCTAATCATGTTAGGCTTCCCCTTCCATGGTAACCATAGATGAGACTGATACTAAAATATCCATCTAATTTTTGTGACTAGTCTCAACTTAGCAACATCCCATAAGCTTCTAGTATATCTACAACTGTAATATAAATCACTTGGTTAATATTTGGGTTAGAAGCAATTTGGATCATAACATCCCTCAATTCACCAATGAATTTGGCATCAGTTCTATCAAATTGTATAAATTTTATATCGCTATTGGCGAGAGTTGCATTCAAATTTTTACACATGAAATAAGGAATGAAATTTGATGCTTCCCTAGAGTCCACTGAACAATTGTGTAAATTTATGTTGAAATTTCAAATGTTAGTAAGAAAGGAGGAACAAACAGTTTGGATTTCTTATCACTAGTCATTGTGTTTACACTTGACTTTCTGTATTCCCTTGGAGTTACTTTGTTTCTATTTTGATTGGAGTTTACTATGTGGTTGTGTTATCGGGCTAATTGTTAAGTGTGGACACAAATCAATCCCTCTAGCTTCACTACAAAACTAGAACAAAACAAGATAGTACACTACTCTTTCCTTAGATTTCAATTATCAAATGAGAAATGGATCTAGAACATACCTTTTAAATATCGAAGATCCGACTTCACCAATGCAACCCAAGCTCCGTCACGAGGCTTATGGAGAAATATCTGCAAAGAAACAAAAGCCAACAAAGACAAGAATAACAAAGTATATTTGATATGAAACTATGTACGTGATCAAGGAATCATACAATATGAACAAATAACATTCATATAGGAAAGAAAAGAATATCTGTATTAAAGAATGTGAAAGAAAGATACAACCAGATGCCTTGATTTCGTCAGGTTCCTTCCAACAGTTCCCTTCTTCCCATACACTTCTGCTCCAGGGATTCTGAGATCAACTATCTATCTTGACAAAGAAAAACTCAAAGCCAATATACGAGCTCCAAAAACTTCAAGCTACAAAACCCAATCTCAATCAAATTAAATATCTCCATGAGAGCTCCTCTCCTTTTATAAGTTGAAGAGGATAAGGTGAGGAGGTTAGGATTATCCCACTAAATAATGAAAGCAAGTAAGATCCAAACCATTCGGAGGCCACCTCACCATAGAAGCTTCTCCTTATAGAAGCATCAAGAAGATGCTCTTTTTTCTCACATACAAGAATTTTTGCACCCTAGCTATAGTGTAGCCTGTGGAAACTACACAATCTAGCTTTAGAGCAAGGTGCATAAATTATGCATTGCCGGACCCTGTGTATATTGTAGCCTGTGAAAATCTTCCTTAATAGGGTTTTTACAAAGGAAAATACAACTTCTTCTCTCAGGTAATGTTCTTCTCCCTTCTTTCTTCAGGAATTTAGGCCACTAACCCTTCTAAAGGCAACAGATAGGTTTACATCATTAATAGTCACAGGGATGAAGAAAATAATCTGTAACAGAGAGCCCCCCAAAGTATGAAGTTAGAACAGAGTGATATCTAAAATACTTTGTCGAGTGTGTGTAGGGAACATGGAACACATCGATCAGAAACCTGCCAACAAACAAGGAAATACTGTACAATAATATATCATCACTGAGGTAGGCATTCCAATACTCAGAATACAAACGAATCAAAGCATAAATGCTGACATGCGAAGATCCATGTCAAGTAAGAGAGGTCATGGCCACCAAACATACACCATGGATCCATGCCATTATGACTCAAATCTGAACATAGCCACCAGAAATACACTATGGATCTATGTGTTAAAGACTCAAATTTGAACATAGCCATGAGACATACAATGTGTATCTATGCAATAGTACAATATGAATATACTCCAACACAACCTAAATCTATCATAAAATATTCAGGGTCTTCATCTCCACCACTCTATAGTATGAATCTAACCATGTGAATAGATGTGTTGAAGTCGAACATGGTAGAAACCACTCGATTACCAATCATTAGCGAATACCGTTAACAAGTGTGAGGGAAATCACCATTAATGTCAATGAATCCCAAGGTACACTAATACAATCCAACGAATGTGAATTAATGAGATGAAGTCGAACACTCAGCGGAATTTCCCAATCAGGGGTCAATAATGAAAACCCACTATTGAAAGCAAGGAAACCTGCCATTGAGGAATGTAAGTTTCAAGGTACCAATTATTTCCTAAGTCTAATTCCTAGATAATGAGTTGAAGTCGACAGGAAAATACTCATCACAAGAGGGCCTTAATGTATCCCCCATCAATGACACGAAACAGGTAACAAGATTTGAAGTAGATCAGAGTAACAAGTGATTTAGGACTAACTCATGGATGGTTGATGCAATAGAAGGCTTAAGGATTGTAGAAATGGTCAATGCAATAGAATTCTTTCCGAGTTGAACTTCTCTTTTAACATATTGACGACACGACAACTGTCTTGGAAACACTGACTCAACAACAAGGATCATAGACCAAATTGTAATCTTATAAAGGAGTATGATCAAGAGACAAGTGGATTTTCCAACCTAGACACAAAGCAAGTGAAAGGGTGTCATGTTCAAAAGTTACTCTTCCATAGAATATAGGTTTAGATACATTTCTTTCCCAATTCCCTCCCCCCCACCAGTTCCAGTGAGTACCTCTTTATTTTTACACAAGCTTGAGGAGGATAACATATGCTTGAATTGTAAGCTAATCCTTCGGATGAGTCCCTCGGATTATGTTTAATGAACCCTAAGAAAGAGTGGTTCGGTCCCATATGGTTCTTTCGATGTTTGTTCAACGAGTCCAAAGAGAGAAAACTAGGGGGTTTTTCATATTTAGAGATTCTGAAAAACACTTAAAGAGAAGTCTCTCAGTTCCTTTTTCGTAAGTTAGTTTAATGAGACCAAAAAAGTGATAAACTATCGCCCATCAAACGTTTTCTTCAAATATTTTTATGAGCGTGAAAAGAACAAGGTCGCTCGACAATCTTTTTTGTTTTTATGGAGTGTGAAAAGAGATTAAATGATACTCCATGAGTTTTTCTTTTTGTGTTACCATGATGAGTATGAAAAGGCAAAAAAAGTATACTCGGTTGTGTTCTCATTGATTTACGAGCACGAGAACGAGCAAAGACTAAGCTCAGTAACTTATTCTCGTGTATTTACAAGCATGAGAAAGAACAAAGACTAAGCTCAGTAACTTATTCTCATGTATTTACAAGCATGAGAAATAACAAAGACTAAGCTCGGGATTGTTTTCATTTTTACGCAAGCTTAAAATAAAACAAAACTATGCTTGGGATAGATTTTATTTTTACACAAGCTTAAAACTAGCCAAAACTATGCTTGGTCCTGGTTTCATTTTTACACAAGCTCGAACCAGAGGAAACTATGGTTGAGGTAGGTGGTTTCATTTTTACACAAGCTCAAACTAGAGAAAACTATGCTTGTGACTTCCCAATGCATAACACGGGGATGGTTGGTACTTAGCCCCTAGCTTAAGAAACTAGCGGCATAACTTTAGCATGAATTCCAGAGGCTAAAAGCATTGCCCCCCAAGATTCGGTTCATCCAATGACATAGGAGGATGAAAAGAAGCTTCAAATACTATACATAACGAAGTACTTGACTCAATCGAAGAAGGGGGAAAACTATTTCATTTTTTAACGAGCTTGACACAAGAACAAGAACTATGCTCGTGAATCCAATTTCAATCCTCAGATCTCTGTTTCATTTTTTAATGAGCTTAACAAAGAAACATGAGCTATGCTTGTAACCTTTGTGTCATTTTTTAACGAGGTTTCCACAGAGACGAAAAAACTATCCTCGTAGTTGGTTTCATTTTTTAACGAGCTTGAAATCAGAAAATCATGCTCACAGATGGTTTCATTTTTTAATTAAATTGAAATCAGAAAACCATGTTCTTAACTCTCTTCTTGATCACGGATTCCAGGAGGACAGTGTTCTGGAAGGACACCATGTCAAGGGACAAAACTTGGTCATGTATTCCAAGTGATCTTCACTTGACGGAAGAAACACACTCTGGAAAGAACACATGTGGAGGGTCATGATAAGGGTAAGAATATCAGGCTCTAATAGCCCTACTGAAGAGATCACCATATAAACTACTAGATCCAAGTCATAAGAGATTGAGCTTACAATGAGAGGCTCATCTTCATCAGAAGCTAAAGGTATGGGAGACAACGCCACATAATTGACCTATGGCGGGTGTAATATCATCTGCATATAAGAACCGTTTAGGGAGGTCATTGGGTTGATGGTCAAGTCAGGACCAACAAACAAAAGTTGATCAATAGTCACCACTCTTCCATCGTGTGGGAAATATATCACATGAAAAAGAGAGGACACAATAGCTTTCATGGCATAGACATAATCTCGCCCAAGGAGTAAATCGAAATCCAAGGGGTCTTGGACTACCATGACGTCAATAATGAAAATTTTCCCTCCCAAAGTTATAGGAAACTGAGGAAGGACCCCTAAAGGGTGATTGGTTCTTCTGTTAAAAGCTAACAAACTCTACATAATCGGCACAAGCTAAGGATAACCCAAATATTTCCAAGCAATACAGGAGAAAATACTAATGGACGGACCTTCGTCTATCAACATCTGAGGAATGTCCTGGCCACAAACTTGTACTGTAATCTTGAAAGAAATGTGAGAGGGAAGACGAGGTACAGTTAACACACCCCAATTAAAAAGGATGGCCTTGTTACTTGGAGGGGGTTCCATGAGAGAACGAGGAATACCCCCCAACATGGTAGGTTCTGTATCAACGAGAAAAATGTGGGAAGTATCGGATTTACTCTCTAGTGGGAGAGTAGGATCAACTAATGACGAGATCAGATTGACCACTTGAATTTCATTCTTCAAGGGGAGAATGGGGTCGACAGGTGGAAACCGATCGAACGCTTGAGTTTCACTCTCTAATGAGAGAGTGAGATCGACCGAGGATGGGATCGGATCAACCACTTTGGTTGCACTCCCAAACAGGAGAGTGGGATCCACCGAGGATGGAATCAGATCGACCACTTTGTCAATTGGTTCGACTAAGGACGTGACCAGATTAGGTTCATGATCAACCAGATCGACCGACGAAGGGGTCGGATTGATCATTCCATCAGATACAGGTGGGTCGAGAGTAAGCTTGCTATAAGGAAATGGAAGTTGAGGCTGAGAAACAATCATGTCTTCCAGCAATTTCAAGGCTTCATCCATACAAGAGAAAATGTGATTTAAATGAATCCTTCTGCATAATATACACGGGAACTTGACTCTACTTTTCTTCTTCCCAAAAGTATCTTGACTAGTTGATGGGAGGTCATCAGCATGTTGTTCAAAAGATGAAAACATGGGTTGGTGAGGGTGCGTAGACAATGCTTCGATAACCTTGGATAGACCATAGAAATCCTTAAGAATATGGCTACCCTTGCAAAGCCTGCAAGGGTACTTTGGCTTACGGGTTGTGTGGGTGATCTTGACATCATCAACACTCCCATCATGATTAATAGTAACTGGTTGTTTTCCAACATGTTTGGCAGTGGTTGGAAGTTGGGACCCTTGTTTATTTTTCTTCTTATTTTTCTTCCTTTTCTTCTTCTTTTTATCCACCGAGTTACTAGCTTTAGTGATTTCACTAGGCAAAGAAGATGAAATGGAAGAAAACCTTGCAAGTGAAGAAGGCGAAGAAGATCTTACTAGTGAAGAAGGTGAAGGATCAACATGAGGTTGATGCTCATGGGGGGGAGTGTTTACAACCGAAACACTTACTACATTTGAGATTACCTGAGTGGAAAACAACCACACCTACAATCCAATTGTAAGGCATGAAAGGGTCAAAGTAGCGATGTGAGGAGGACCAATGTTTCCGTAAGAAGGAAAAACAAAAGGCTCCCCTGAAGAAGGGGTTCCTTCATTGGTCATTCCAAGAACTGACACCATTAGATAAATATCCAACCTAGAGTCTGCTAGGGAAAACAAACAGCACATGCTAAAAATCTAGTAAGCAGCAAGCAAACAAAACCTTCTCACAATGAACTCACTAGTTGGTGATGAAATCCAATGTCGTGGGAACAATGTAAGAAGGGGATGATATAGAGCAAGTGGAAAAGTTACGTTGACGAGTTGCTTAATGGACTTACACCTTGGTGAAATCTCCCACACATAAACGTGGTTATACCCTCCAAAGATCCGAAGTGAGTTTGGCCAACGTCGATTCCAGGTACCGTGAAGACTTGTCCCTCCACAGTCACCTTGTGTAAAGAGCCTAGAGAGATATGCCACTAAGATTACCAATTACTACAGTGATGCCTAGGGAAATTGTCAACAATCCAATCCAGGTGCAAAGGTAGGGTATCTATCCCGAAATCAACTTGAAAGGATTCTACTCATCATTGTGGGTATACCTTCAAGCAACCCCCATAATATGTGCAATATCTACACCAAGACCAACAAAGCAGGGTGAGTAACTTTGTCAGTCTTAATACGACCTCATGATTGACCCTTGTGTGAGAAGGACTTCCCAAGACAAAATGTAGCAAGTGGATGTCATCGCTCCCTAACTCAAGATTCTATGTTTGTTTACATCTTTGGAAAGTTATCTTTCACACCTATTCCAAAACCCTACAACTAATCTAATGTAGGTTTGCTACCAGAAAATAAAAAAAGTGTCTAATCAATTTTTATAAGCGTATTATTTTTAAGGTTGTTGTTACTCAAAAGGAAGATGGCGTGGACTAAATGATGTTTTGGCCGACTCTAAACAATGCAAAGAAATGAGAATGCAAATATTTCACTTCGATGACAACTATATTATGAGAAGGAGAAAATGTTTATCATTCGCATATGCACAATGTCCCAAAAATTTATTAAACTCATCAATATCAATATCTTCAACAAATGAGACAAAGAGATTGTACACCAATACACGATTCTTGCCCCCCTCGGGCCATGAGGGGGAAAAAAATTTAGAATTCAAGACCAAAAAAATGCAAAAAATCATGCAATTTCGCTACTTCAAATGCAAAGATGCCCCCAAACTAATATAAAGCAAGAAATTAAAAATTCTTGTTTCAAAGATAGCTAAAAGAAATAGAAAATCGACATGAAACAAATAAACCCAAACAAATTTTATATTTTAACTCAAACTATTCAATAAAAGAAAAAGTTCTTTCACCAAACAATTCTAAAGAAAAAACAATGCTTTGTAACTTAAAGACACTCAAAGCAAGAGACGAAATATTTAAAAGGCAAACAAAGCAAAGATGGCTAAAAGAAGCTCAAAAACTATCAAGCAGACTGTAAACAGTCAAATATAGGTTCCAAAAGTTCATCCCGGGTGATCAATGAAAAACTGGGTGACAGAAGGCAAAAAGACTTAATCCAAAATATTCTACAGGAGACGTCGCAACCCTGCAATAAGGTACAGTGCAGTGATTTGAGGTTTTCATAGGCTAGATATGGGTAGGGTGCGGAAATTCCGCACTGGTCTAAACAGTTAGGATGCGGTGATCTAAGGTTTCCACAGGATGCATATGGGAGACAGTGCGGAAATGCCTGTAAACAAAGGAAAATTGGAAAAAGGGAAAAGATTCTAAAAGAACTTTCAAATCCAGAGAGGCTGGATGGATCCCCACGAACTCAGAAAACAGAACCTAGACAATCAAAGAAAGAAAGCAAGGCAAACTAGGAAAACAATATTTTCCCCAGTATGGTTGTTAATTTTGTTATCGGGCTAATTGTTAAGTTCAGGCACAAATCAATCCCCCTAGATTCACTACAAAACTAGAACAAACAAAATAGTACACTACACCTTCCTTAGATTTCAATTATCAAATGAAAAATGGATCTAGAATATACCTTTTAAATATCTAAGATCCGACTTCGCCAATGCAATCCAAGCTCCGTCACGAGGCTTATGGAGAAATATCTGCAAAGAAACACAAGCCAACAAAGACAAGAATAACAAAGTCTATTTGATATGAAACTATGTATGTGATCAAGGAATCATACAATATGGACAAATAACATTCATATAGGAAAGAAAAGAATATATGTATTAAAGAATGTGGAAGAAAGATACAACCTGATGCCTTGATGTCGTTAGGTTCCTTCCAACAGTTCCTTGCTTCCCACACACTTTTGCTCCAAGGATTCTGAGATCAACAATCTATCTTGAAAAAAAAAAACTCAAAGCCAATATACGAGCTCCAAAAAATCCAAGCTACAAAACCCAATCTCAATCCA
>SNQJ01S0053080.1:15894-30213 GCA_010110895.2 Picea sitchensis
CTAATGACTAATGGTTCATTCAACAACTCTTTTTTTTCAATTTCTCATCTTTTTATCTTTTTCATCTATGGAAAAATACCAACTCTGACATGTTATCTTTAATTCATAATATATGTAATCAACTGAAATAAAGCTTTTTTTTTTTTAAATAACATACATTTTAAAAAACAACTCATAGGTAAAGGGATTGTATTTTGACTCCTAATTTTTTTCAATAAAAACTCTTTTAAGATTTTTTTGAAATACTTAAAAACCTAAACATAACAACCATACAAAATTATTACAAAATTAAATTATTACGAAATTATTGTTTGCACTAATGATTTGAAAAACAACTTCCTTAATTTCTAATTCATAACTAAATTTTTATGCATTTCTTATACACAGAATAAAAGACCTTCATACCACCTACCACTAGTTTCTCCCCAAAATTTTTAAGTATAACCAAATAGAATTGAGGATCAGGATATTTATAAGAAGGAACTAACTCTAATTATCGTTTATATTTTCATGACAATTTCCTATTACTATTATATTTGTTTTTTAACATTAACTTTCAACTTACAACATCATTATTTCCATAGACGTTTATATTTTGGAATTGGATGAAGGTTTCATGTTCTTCCCTTTTAATCCCTACCATCCAACACTGAATTCATCTGATTGTCAACTATTACTTAACAACGATCAAAACTTTAACGTTAACAACGATCAAAACTTTCTCAAGACGAGTTGCCGACTATTTCAGCGAGAGCTAGAAGGAGCTGCCGACTATTTTAGCCATTGTACGATTGTCCCAGCATAAACAGAAAGTGGAATACTCTATTTGTATTTGCTTCTGTCCCAAATATACAGGTCAAATAATATCGAGAAGTGAAAATAGCCTTTGTATTTGCTTTTCCTCGATACTGTTTTTTATTTTGACTTTGTTTTTTCAATTTTATCATTTATAAGTACCCCAGATAGGTTTGGGGCAGAAAATGACACATTGGATCATGAGCTCTGTGATATTATCCAATTTTGGGGTGTTGGTTAATGGGGAGTGTACTGATTTTTTTAAAGAGTGGGCAGAGTATCAGACAAGGCTGCCTACTTTCCCCGCTTTTATTTATTCTAGTTATGGAGGGATTGAGTTTGTTGCTGAAGGATAGCCAAAATGAAGAAAGATTTATAGGTATAAAAGTATCAAGATCATTAAAGATTCTACATATTCTTTTTGTTGATGATGTGGTCATTATGACAAATGCAACTGTGCAGGAATGGTGGGAAATTGATAAGATACTTAAAAGCTTTTGTTTATCCTCAGGTCTCTCTATTAACAATACACAATCTACCTTTCATCAAGCAGGTCAATCAGATTTGGATATTCTTTCATTCAAGTCACTCTTTCCTTATAATATTATAGATTTGGAATAGGGTTTCAAGTATCTAGGTTTCTATATTAAGGTTGGCTATCAACATAAGGAGGAATGGAACTGGTTGATAAAAAAAGTTGAAAAAAAGATAAATAAATGGTGTTATAGGTGGTAATCCCTTGAGGCAAATTCACTCTCTTAAAGGCGGTGTTGGAGAGTCAACCTATATATTGGCTGTCTATGGCGGTAGTCTGTATTTCTGTCCTGAAGGAATTGAAAAAGTTGATGTATAATTTTCTTTGGCATAGAACTATTGAGTCTAATCATCTACATTTGTGTCGGTGGGACCTTTTAGCGCTCCCCAAATCCTATGGGGGCTGGGGGATCCAGAATATTTTTTATTTCAGTTCCTCTTTGGCTGTGAATACTCTTTGGAGAGTCTTAACAAGGAAAGGGATCTGGCATAGAATCATTTCTAACAAGTATCTACATGGAACTTCAGTTATAATATGGCTCAGATCTTCTTCTTTTTTGAATCTTGGGGCATCCAGAACTTGCAGTGGTTTACTTAAAGTGATTCATCTTATTACTCATGGACTGTATTGGATCCCGGGAAACGGGACTCAGATTGCCTTAGGTAAGGACCATATTCTAGGTATGGGAAATTTGTCATGTCTATCTCCAAGCCTTTTAAATGAATTACAACACAAAAATGTTGTTAATCTTGCTCAGATTTTTCAGCCCGTAGTAGACCACTCTTTCTCTTTTGAATGGCTTGGCAGCAAGGAGTTGGGACTTACAAGTGCATTGGAAATAGAATGGAATCTATTCAGAACAACCCTCATAGGCTCGGGCACTATCATCATAGGAAAGGAAGATTTTTTAAGGTGGGTGTGAGGGGATGCTTCCGACATTCCTTCAATGAAGAATTTTTATTTGACCATCATTGAATAAAAAATTCTCAACAAGGTGGATACCTGGGAAAAACATTTTTGGAAGTGGAGGGTACCTTTAAAGATAAAACTATTTCCGTGGCTAGCTTTGAAGGGAAAAATTCTTACCTGGGCATCATTACAAAGAAGGGGCTGGATTGGGCCTGGGAGATGCCCTCTTTGTAAGGGGAATTTGGAAAATGTCACACATCTTTTCATTTTATGTACCTTTACTAGACAGGTGTGGGATACCTTGATACTTGAGTTTAAACTTAAATGTGGTTGGCATGGAACAAATCTGGTGGAAGGCATTAAGAATTGGATTGAGGACACTAAGGCATCCCCTCAATTCCCAACATATATCTGTTGGAATATCTGGCATGAAAGAAATAAAACAATCTTTGAAGATTCCAATCCATTTGTTTTGATTGTGATCTACAAGACAAAGGCATTTCTAAAGTTTAATCCCACAGAAGAAAAGGTAGAATGCCTCGGGCTCCATTAATCTCTCATTGCAATATTGAGGCAATTGCATGGTTTGATGGGGCAGTACAGAAATATGGAAGCAAGTGTGGAGCAGGTGGGATCATTAAATTCTCTGAAGCAGAAGAGTATAAGTGGACTTTTAATTGTGGTACGGGATCAAATACCAAAGAGGAGCTACTCGGTGTGTGGGTAACCTTCATGCTTGCAAAAAAGTTACTTATTACTAATATCCAGGTGTTGGGTGATTCCAAAGTAGTCTTAGATTGGTTATCAAACAAGAGTAGACTCAAGGTTGCAGCATTGGAGGGGTGGAAAATCAGGATAAAAGAATTACCAAACACTTTCAGGTCTATAAATTATCAACATATTTTTAGAGAGTACAATGTGGAAGCTGATAAACAATCCAAATTGGCACTGGAAGTGAGTGAAGGCTTCATTCACTATCATCATTGGTCCAGTGGTGTGGAGGGGCCTAGATTGCAAATCAAGGTCCATTAGTACTATGGAGATTTTTGTTTTCTGTCCTATTTTGGTTTTTGTTATTAGGTATTGATAATGATGAAATCTTCGTTTGAGGCATGGTAATTTCAGATTATATATATCTACAGATTCCTATTTTGCATCACCGTTTGGTGAGATTGATACTATGTTTGCATTTTCTGTTATGAGACTTTAAATTTTGGTATCTTTTTGAAAAGATGATGTAGAAGGAATCTCCAATATGAAGAGATTTGAGATTCGAGATATAAAAAATTTATATATTAATATAATTGGGCTATATTTTTCCTGGAAAAAGTACCATACACTCTAAACTTAAAAAAATATACATTGTTTTCCTCATGGTTGATTTTTCCCATAATGTAAACTTTGTTGTCATTTATCATTTTAAGATTCCACGACGTCCGTGCTTTGAGTGTTGACATTACGTTTCTTAAAAACATGATTAGATTACTCCATGTTTTAAAAAAAAATAATAAACATGACAAGGTTACTCCATTTTTTTAATTTGGCTAAATACATTTTTTATTTTGTAACAAGCATGACACCAATTCTGGGAAAATACCGAGTACACGAAGAATGCAATGAAACGTCCAGTCCAACATCGGTTTAAAATGTAAAGGTAAACTTTACAAATCAAAGTAGTGTGATATATAGATGTTTAAAATTCATGTCATTTTCATTGGAGATTCATGCCATGCATGTCCGAAATGTTATTTGTTATTCACACATTTTTACGCATGAGTTTCATTAATTAATATGGTGAGTATGATTAATTTTAACATTAATTTCTATGAATATTAATTAATGTAATTTTGTTAATCTAAATCTACCTTAAAAAATATTAATTTAACAAAATAATTATTTAAGTTAATGTGACACTTAAATAGATGTCAAATTAAACTATGATATTTTCTTAAGATGAATAATAATATAATTTTTTAAGAATTTAACATATTACTAATAGGAATTGAATTTGGGTAGGAAGGATAATAATCATTCTTCCATAAACCTAACTAACATACTTACCACATACAAATCTCTTTTAACTTTATTAATACTTTTAAATATAAATTTATATAAATTAATTTGTTTTGAAATTCAATATAAATTTCCTAGATGTGTACCTCTCTCTCAGTCCTCATCTCTCCCGATGTGCTTAACCTTGACAATATGTGGAAGCCTAGGAAAATCTATGGGATAGAAAAACTCTACGATAACATTGAAACACCACAAGGTCGTGCCAAAGACAGAAAATCAGGAACAATGCTTGAGAGGAGAACATTTCACTCCCTTACACGAAATTCTAGCATAGTAACAGAGACGAGAACTCGAGACACGATGACACCTCACTGTGGATACTTGAAGAGATATAGAGGAGGAGGTGGAACTCCAATAGATACGTCAGACAACTAAGTGGGAGGAGACACAACCACAACTTGGGTGTAAAGGGATGCACATGTTTTTGCGACCAACTTCCAAGTTGTCACCTCGTTGCGGTTCTGAGTTCATCTCAAAAAGGTTGAACCCAAAATTAGACTGGAACACACTCTAACCACAACCAGGAGGTGGACAAGGCCAAGGCCACCACCATCTGGGTATCGACCATAGAGAACACAAGAAAAAAGAAAACAAAATATTGAAAGACGATTGAGTTATATAAGTTATATTAGCATATCAAAACCTTGTTAAGCAAATACTATTCCGTTACAAATAGATTGCATTAAAAAAATTGCATACTATAGAATTCAAAATCTTTGAAGAGTAGTGAAAACATTTTCCATTAAAAAGTTGGAGATTGAATAGTCAAAATCATTACAAATAGATTGCATTAAAGAAATTGCATACTATATAGAATTCAAAGCTTTGAAGAGTAGTGAATACATTTTCCATTAAAAGGTTGGAGATTGAATACTCAAAATCAACATCAACCAACATGTAAATTAATTTTTGGACCAATTAGGATATAAGATATGCCACTTCTCGAGATTATAGTGATAATGAATTTCTTTTGAAAGTATAATAGTCGAGCGCAGAAGACATGCGATAAAGAATTTTTTAAAGATTTACCATTGAGCATGGTCAATGAAGTGGCTTTGGTCCTTACACTCCATAAAAAGGCACCTAAGGAGTTGGAATAATAAATTTGGTATATTATGCTTTGATTTATTAGTGTATTTAAGACATTTTGATATTTGTATTGTAAAATGTATAGTTTTAGTTATGAATATGATTTTGATTTAGTAGTGTATATAAGACATTTTGATATTTGTATTGTAAAATGTATAGTTTTCGTTATGAACATGCTTTATGGTTATGAATATGATTTATGAATAGCGATTTTTTTTTTTAACGATTTGGATTTTTTTTTAAATAATGTATATTTTTTAAATATCTTTAAAACATTATTCATATAAAATTTAATGTTTTGAAATTTTTTAAAATATGTTAAAAATATTCTTCATATAAAATTTAATGATTTGGAATTTTCTTAAATAATGTATAATTTTTTAAATATCTTAAAAAAATTATTCATATAAAATTTAATATTTTTGATTTATTTATTTCACACATTTTTTAATAATAATTTCAATAAAATAATATTTATTATATAAGAAATATTGAAAAATTCAGAGGCTTCCTCCGGTGGAGAATGAAGCTTGAATGAAATTCGTCTCAGACTTCTGCCTTTACCGACTGCTTCCTTTTGTGATCTCAGCGTGAACCCAAAAAACCTCCTATGTGAACCCAAGAAAGATCCCAGTATGAACCTTTAAACAGTCCAACGCCTAATTTCCCTTAGCGGCCACCTACCTAGTGGGACTTACAGCGGGCACTATTCAGGGCCTAAGTGAACTTCCGGTAATCTCCTCAGTGAACTTTCGTAAAGTTCTCCAGTGAACTCCAGACAATCACAATAGTAGACAAATAGATAGAGCATAAAATAGAGACAAGATAATAGACAATTTTCAGAGATAAAATGCGGAAGCTGATTTATATTAAAAGAGCCAGAGTGGCTGGATATTTAGACTTTGAGCACAGATTGCTCTTTTCTCACAATAGACACCCAGACAGACTAAAACTAAATGCTTCTGCCACTTTAGGTTCATGTTAGCTGAGCCAGAATCACGTAGGCTTATCAAAGCAACCTATATGAAAGACGCAAAGCTCGAAGAAAGGGAGCTTAGAAGACTCGGACTTACAGACTCAAATCGACTCCTCCTCAAATGAACCTCTCATCTCCTTATATACAAAATTTAGAAGATAATCATTTCTTAGACAAGACATTTTACTATTCTCTTTGAATCGGATCTACTTTTAAGATTTGGTGGAGCGATCATGCAAGAACCTTCCGACCAAATTTCAAATCTAATTTCCACGTATCTAAAGAATCTTAGAAATGCGGGTCAAACCACGCCAAAAGCTAGAGAAGTGCTCTAGGTTTTTAAGATTCTTTTATTTGAAAATTACAAAGTGGAGATTTATGACGGAAATCCAAGAAAACTGACTGACACCACTGTCGGCCAGTAAGACATGAAAGGACTGGCACCACTCTCGGCTAGTAAGACATGAAAGTGGATGGGTTCCACCATTTTATTCCACTGGTTGATCATGAAAGTGATTGAAACGATATGGGTCCCAGTGTTGAGTATAGACCTCCCTGTACATCATTGGATCTTCATTGTTGTCTTCTTCTTGTTGGAGAACATACTTTGTTTGGATAACCCAAGGATGCTTCTCATTTATGAAGTTTGTCATATACCTAATGCTTGAGATCTGATTAAGTTGATGAACATTATCAGAAAGATTTAAATGATGAAACATTTGTTCAACATTCAATACATCTGGATGTATTGCACTTGGGTTTAACCCAAATTTTTGCCACCAAGTCTCAAGCTAGGCTGGTTCAGGGTTGGTATTTGATCTGAAGTGACCAGAAAACTTTATCATGCAATAATAATATTTATACCTGTCACTCCATAAACATATATGATCCCACATGGTTTGATACTGATGGTAATTTATTTGATGAAAAAGCTGAGAAGGATCTTGTTGGGGCCAAGACTGCAATGCTCTCATTCGATTTATCATAAAATAAGAATGATCTGGAGTCTCTCGCCATTGTTGAGAATTTTGACAGAACTACCTTCTGAGTGTAGATCTTAGTCTGGTGATATCTCCCATTTCTATTAGTTTTTCTCGAGCAACAAGAGTCGAAGGTTGATGCATTCTGCCTATAAGAAGTTGAGGAGGTATTACATGAATGCTCGTGTTAGAAGAGAATCCAGACAGACCGACTTCAATTCCTTCAGACCATCTTAACTCCCAATGAGGAGCCCACTTTTGAGAATAAGTTTCCCAGTCAAGATTGTCATCAACCTGTTCTGTCACTAGCCTGTTGTTTAGATCATCCCATGTATTGATAATGACCAGACTCTTAGCTTGGCTTGAACAAAACACAATATTTGACTGCGGCTTTGAAATGAAAGAAAGTATCTTTTTAACAGGTGGATAACCTTTTGTTATGCTTGGAATCGTGATGGAATAGGTTGGGTGGCCTTGAGTTGTCCTGGCAGATCCATGAGGTTCAACAACAACAAGAAAAGGAGTTCCCAAAATACAGTCTACATGCAGATCTGCCAAGAGAAACTTCATTCCTAAAGCATACTGGTCAAACCATAAAACACCTTTGGGAACTTCAAAATCAAAATCTGTAGAAACATTCCCTAGTCCAATGGTAGAATAATTGTTGGGGAGCCGATATTTACAAGGGATCAAATTTTTGTTGAGGAGGTTCATATCTGATCCAGTATTAGCAAAGCATTTAAATAAAACATTTCAGTGTTTATCTCTAGATTTATCTTGACATGATACTTTTGAAATTGGATAGGCAAGATTTTCATAGCATTTAATCCTTGCAAATAGGTTGAGTCATGGGGATGTCTTTCTGGTTCAATTGGTACATTTTCTAGTGGTGGAGGAAGAGATTCCACCTGGTCTTTTAAGGCTTTTATTTCTTGCCTTGCCCATGAATCAACTTTATATGAATCTTCAGAAGCCTCTTCATATTGCTTCATCTTTAGCTTGAGTTCAACAACTTCTTTCTTTAGATAAAATACTAATTTTTCCAGGTCTGTGAGTGAAGGATGTTGCAACTTGGTTTCCTTGTTGTGCTTAATGAAAGACTTGGTATTTCTTTCAAATGAAGCCTCTAGAAATAACGGCTTAATCCCTTATTTGTGGGAAGATTATGGATTGCTTTTCTTCTGTCCTGTTGTCATAGTTTTCAAAAAGGATTCAAGTAAAGATTTTTTCATATCCCCTTCTGGCAAGGATTTTATTTGAGCTAGCATTTGGGCATATTGATCTCCAGTGCTATGGTACATGCATATCTTTATTTTTTCTCTGTTTCTTCAGGGGTTGGATACAAAATCTGATTCAGAAGAATCTTCGCAAGAACAAAATTTCGGATTATTACACTTACACTGATAATTTAGAAGAATTTCTTCATTAGCTGAGCTAAATTCAAAGTTTGAAGTCTCTGTGGATTCAGAACAACATCCTTCATGAAGTAGATGGACTTCTTCTCTTTTGACAAAAGGATGATGTGGGCATTGATTTGTTAAGTGGTCATTGGCTCCACATCTGTTGCAGTGAACCCTGTGTGCTAGTTGTTGTGTTGTTTTTGTACTAGATTTTTGATGTGCTTCTTTGGCCCTTTGTTCTGATATTTTTCCTTTAGATATTCTTGAGTTTTTTCCCTCTGGACAAGAACTTGCTATGTGTCCAGTTTTACCACAAATCCAACATTGCATTTGTTTCCTTTCTTGGTTGGAATGTGTTTTTAGCTTAATTTCTTCAGGCTCATAATAGTGAGTTTTTTGTCTATATCTGCCTCGGTTTGAAGGTTTCTGCTCTTTGAATGCCCTAAATTTATTTTTCCTTCTTTTGGTGGGATCTGTGAGATATAGGCCATATTTCTCACAAATAGACTTGCTATCCGGTAGGCGAGACAATTTTTTGATAGACTTATGGACTTTCATGTTTATACACAGTCCAATTAGGGCTTTAGTGATGAGAGAATAAATTTCTCCCCAGGTATACATCTCATAGGGTAATTTGAATACCTATTGCATTTTGAGATATTCTACAAACTTACCCAGGATAGCTACAAGGTAGACTTGCTTCCATAAAAGATTTTGGTTGTCTTTTACTTCAAATATTCTTTGCGTCCATTCTTTGTGGAATTCTTCATATTCTAACATTTTTCTGCATTTGACATTCATCAATATCATTTCGTGTTTGCTAGCCTTTTCTTCCTCAGTACCACACCAATGCTCCATAATTAGTGTGGTGAGAGCTCCTATCATATTATTCTGAGGAGTTCCATTTAGATGGTAGAAAACATCTCCTTGTTCATCCCTTAATACCTTTTCTTCCATTTTTGTTATCATAATAGGTGAGGAGATGACTTCCCACCATTTACTTAACGTTCCTGTGAAGCATTGGATTAAGGATTTGCATGCTTCTGTCTCACTTTTGCCTTTCATGCACATAATTTTATAGGAGACATACATTCTTTCCAATAATTGTAGGACTTGTCCTACTGATAGACCATCTATGTTCCATTTAGGGAACCAATCTTCTGCAAATGTTTGGGCTTCAAGCATCTTTCCTTTACCTAGAATATCAGGTGCAGGTGGTCTGTTCATGTGGTGTGGGATATTTTCATATGAAGGTCTTTGGACATAAAGTAGAGACAAATTTGGTTTTGTGGAAGAGGAAGAGGGATTTGGTTCTTCTTTTGGAAAATGGATTGGGAATTTCTTCTCGTTTGACTTTTCTTCGGGCTTATATACAAGGGAAACAATAGAAATCAGAGAATGAGGGAGTATAAAAGATTGGGGAATTGGTTTGTCAGGAGTAGTGTCCTTTTGTTTGATTTCTAACAGAGTTTTCCCATGATTGAGAAGGCTTCTCCCAATCCTTCCATCAGTTCTTCATGATTTTTTGCAGAATCCTTAGTTTTCTGCATCACTATGTTTTGATTTTTCCTAACTCGATCATAAATGTCTGCAACTTTGTCATTCATCTGATTTACAGATTGAGCTATTGTGTTTGTAGAGACCTGTAAGTCTCTAATATGCCCTTTTCTGGCATAATCATTGGTAACAAATGTGTGTGTGGCCATACCTCTAAGAGAAGTATTTGTCCAATTTACTTGTTCTGATATGGATTGGACTCTTTTTTATATACTTGAGAGTTGGGTGGCTTCATCAGCTAGAATTAGAGGTATAGCTTTGACTTGTCTATTACTGTCTTCAAGAATGATACCTTTAAAAGATGGAAAAGTTGATGTGGATTCGACAAATCTTCTTTCCAGGTTTTTCCATTCATGGTGGGCAGATATTTCTTTCCCTCCTTCCATCATCTGGATTGTAGGATTTTGGGATTTTCTTTTCCATTCATAAAAAGAAATCCATATGTCATTTTCTGAAATATATGTTTGCCAGTCTTGTGACAAACTAGACTTTTCTTCGTCTGAAGTGGAAAGATCAAATTCAGATGATTCGGGATGGGTGAACAGATCCCAATTAATCATTTTCTTGATCCATGCTTCTTCAATGGTGTTCTTAGAACATCCCATCATAACTGAATGGAATTTCTGAATTTCTTCAATAGATGGCCTTTGCATGGATGGAGGCAGAGGATTATTAAATCATCAGTCAGGTATGATCTCATCACATTGTTCGATATATCCTAGGCCATATCTCAGGGTCCCTGGTGGTCTCATTCCTTTGTAAATGTCTTGGAGTCAGGGATCTAATGTCTCTATAGTAGGCATATAGTGAATCATGAGACAGATTGGAGATTCTGAACTTGAAGTACTAAGATATTCAGTATTCTGATCGTTACGAAAAAACACAGATTGATCCATGATGAAAGTAATAACTATTACTACACAGAAAAGCAGGGCGTTTAATTCTAGTTCATTGCACCAGAGTGAAAGAATGTCGAATAAGCTCTTGGCCGACTACTTAGGCAATAACTAGTTAAAACTTGGAAAGTCGCAGAAGTGGAAACCTTGTCTTTCAAAGGACCGAGACTTCTGATACGACTTTCATAAAGTTGCAAGAGTGGAAACCTTGTCTTTCAAAGGCTCGAGACTCTTGATACGACTTTCGAGATTAATTCTTATAGAAAATAAAACAAATAACAAAGTGAGAAGTTTGTTATCATACCCGTGTTGAAAATATGGTTGGCTCTGATACCACTTGTAACTCAGAGTCTTCCTCTGACGGAGAATGAAGCTTGAATAAAACTCATCTTACAGTTCTTCCTTTGCCGACTGCTTCCTTTTGCGATCTCAGTGTGAACCCAAAAAACCTCCTATGTGAACCCAAGAAAGATCATAGTATGAACCTTCAAATATTCCAACGCCTAATTGCCCTTAGTGGCCATCTGCCTAGCGGGACTTACCGTGGGCACTATTCAGGACCTAAGTGAACTTCCGGTAATCTCCTCAGTGAACTTTCGTAAAGCCCTCTAGTGAACTCCAGACAATCGCAATAGTAGGCAAACAGATAGAGCATAAAATAGAGACAAGATAATAGACAATTTTCAGAGATAAAATGCGGAAGCTGATTTATATTAAAAGAGCCAGAGTGGTTGGATATACAAACTTTGAGCACATATTGCTCTTTTCTCACAATAGACACACAAATAGACTGAAACTAAATGCTTCTGCCACTTTAGGTTCGTGTTGGCCGAGCCAGAATCACGCAGGCTTATCAAAGCAACCTATATGAAAGACGCAAAGCTCGAAGAAAGGGAGCTTAGAAGACTCGGACTTATAGACTCAAATCGACTCCTCCTCAAATGAACCTCTCATCTCCTTATATACAAAATTTGGAAGAAAATAATCATTTTTTAGACAAGACATTTTACTATTCTTCTGGAATCAGATCTACTTTTAAGATTTGGCGGAGCAATCATGCAAGAACCTTCTGACCAAATTTCAAATCTACTTTCCACGTATCTAAGGAATCTTAGAAATGCGGGTCAAACCACACCAAAATCTAGAGAAGTGCTCTAGGTTTCTAAGATGCTTTTATTTGAAAATTACAAAGTGGAGATTTATGATGGAAATCCACGAAAACCGACTGACACCATTGTCGGCCAGTAAGACATGAAAGAACTGGCACCACTGTCGACCAATAAGACATGAAAGTGGATGGGTTCCACCATTTTATTCCACTGGTTGATCATGAAAGTGATTGAAACGGGCGTTGGACTGTTTGAAGGTTCATACTGGGATCTTTCTTGGGTTCACATAGGAGGTTTTTTGGGTTCACACTGAGATCGCAAAAGGAAGCAGTCGGCAAAGGCAGAAGTCTGAGATGAGTTTTATTCAAGCTTCATTCTCCATTGGAGCAAGCCTCTGAGTTACAAGTGGTATCAGAGCTAACCAGATTTTCAACCCGGGTATGATAACATACTTCTCACTCTGTTATTTGTTTTATTTTCTATAAGAATTAATCTTGAAAGTTGTATCAAGAGTCTCGAGCCTTTGAAAGACAAGGTTTCCACTCTTGTGACTTTATGAAAGCCATATCAGAAGTCTCGGGCCTTTGAAAGACACGGTTTCCACTTCTGCAACTTTCCAAGTTTTAACTAGTCATTTCCTGAGCAGTCGGCCAAGAGCTTATTTAACATTCTTTCACTCTGGTGCAAAGAACTAGAATTAAATGCCGTGCTTTTCTGTGCAATAATAGTTATTACTTTCATCATGGATAGATCAATGTCTTTTCGAGATATTCAAAATGCTGAAGAAGAAAGCACTTCAGGGAAAACTTCTACAAGCAATCTAAGCTCCATGTTTGTAGACAACAATGTTCACAGTCTAAATCATGCAAGTATTGAAGCCATTGAGTCTCAACCACAGGCTGCGTGGAAACTACCCACTCACACAGAGAATGAAAAAATCCATNGAACATAGACATCATAATCCTAGGACAAATCTTCCTCCTACAAGCTCTACAACAAAAGAACCTTGTCCCCATCCACAATGTTCTGATTTTCCTTTTCCACATGAACCTCACATTCTTGTTATAACAGAATCTTATCCTCATAATCCTTCTCAAAGATATGCTGCGAAAAATATCCCAAATGACATCAAAAGACCAGCGGTACCAGAAATAAGAAAGTTCCTTTCATTAATGAATGGGTGCCAGAAACGTTTGGTAAAAGAAGAATGGATGAAAGGTATGTTGAATTGGGATCTGTTTTTCCATCCTGATGCAGAAAGATTCTGACCATTTGGACTCATCATGACCAACATAGTTACCAACTTAATGAGAACTCTGACCTCAAAACGAGAACTCTAGCCCTTAAAACCCATATTTTTGCATAAAAAACATGAAAAACAACCCCCAAATCAAAAAGTGGTGCTACCGGTAGCACCATTTTTTGTAACCGGGTCAAAATTACAACTTTTTCAAGCATGGGATTAAAGGATCAAATGGCTTCTCAAACAAACTTTAAAATCAATCCCCAAATAAAAAAGTGGTGCTACAGGTAGCACCACTTTTTGTAACCGAGTTAAAATTACAACTTTTTTCAAGCATGGGCTTAAAGGATAAAACGGTTCCTAAAAAAAACTCTAAAATCAACCCCTAAAATCAAAACGTGGTGCTATCGATAACACCAATTTTTCTGACCGAGGCAAAATTACAACTTTTTTCAAGCATGGCCTTAAAACATAAAATAGTTGCTTAGAAAAATCTTAAAATCAACACCAAAATAAAAACATGACGCTACCTAAAGCAATTTTTTTTCTTCTAAACATTAAAATTACTGTTAATTACGACCTAATTCAAAATGTGGTCTTGACAACAAATCCCTACATAGATAAAAATCCCAAAATTGGATCCTAAATGGTCACCTGAAAATTTATTTACTAACTTATCCTTTTTTTTTCTTCTTAAATTTACATTAAAAAAAAAAAGGAGAAAAGAGAAAATCTTCACAAATATATATTTTATAAT
>SNQJ01S0053080.1:39941-58202 GCA_010110895.2 Picea sitchensis
ATTTTCAAATCTAAAAATTGCTTCCTAGTGAACTAACAATAAACCCTAGTTTTTATCACTGAAAAATTTTACATTGAAAATAATTGACTAAAATATTTGCAGAGGAAACAACAAGATCAAATATGAATCATCAATACACATGAGACACAAAATTTATGTTCTCTAACTTTATCAAATTCAAAAATTCCGAGGTCAAAACTAGCTCTCCCAACCAATACAATTTCACCAAAATATGAGGACAACCTTGTCCTCCAATAACCAGAAAACCAAACCTCGAAAAATCCCTGGAAATTTCTTTTGTCCACAAATTTGTTGCAGACCACCTATACAACCTACTTACATTGCCTATAATATTGCTAACATCATCATGCACGAACATGCTCCTACCCATAAAATATTGTACGGATGTACGCAATTCACCTTACTGCAACACGCATACGTACTAATTGTTCCCACTGCAGCCTGTGTATATGTGATTCACCTTCCTACAACCTGCGTACATACATGATTGTGCTCTCTACAACCCACATACATGCATGATTTATCTTCCTGCAATCTGTGTACAATTACAAAAAACTTGTATCGACACCTCCATACAATTCGCTCACTATGATTTCCTCTCTTCTAGGATAGACATGTCACCAGTGTAGAATTTCCCTTTGCTGAAATCACCAAGGCTACTAGCACAAGTGTAGACTGACTTATGCTAACTCCATTATGTCTCCACACACTTATCACATGATTTGTCACAATCCATCCTCTACATATATAGGAGTCTAATGAGTGAGTTTACACACCCCTTCTAAACTCAACAATTAATTAGAATATTTTAATCCTCTTTGTGGGTGTGAAACCCCTACATAATCCCACAAATTCCCTCAAATTTCCCATGAGGCCTTAGCCTCATTCCAAGGCCGATTTCACTAAAAAGAAAGGCTAATATGGTGCCAACGAATATTCCCACATTCCTGGAACCTTGGCCTCTAGTGGGAATACTTCTCGAAGCTACTATAAACAACAATCCATCCTAGGGAGGGAGGTATACCATCCACCATCATCTATATGTACCTCTGTCTCCCACACTGGAAGTGACTATGTCTCCTCTACCACAGATGCACTCCACTCCTCCTGAATGGCTACCCCCTCTTTCACTGAAGTAGATCCCGCTCTCCACACACTTATCGCATGATTTTTCATAATCCCTCCTCTCCTTATACAAGAGTCTAATGAGTGATTTTACGCACCCCTTTTCGAATCCATGTCCAAAAGAATCATCGCACTCGTTTGCGGACTTGTTCTCCCAAACGAATCGTCGCACCCCTTCATGGACTCAGTCACCCAAATGAACCCATGCATTCGTCAACCGACATTCCCCTTGGGAATGACGCACCCAACCTTGGTGCACCCCTCATGTCAGTGCAACCCATCATTCGAACCGACTTGTCCTCTTGTGTGTGCATTCCCCTTAGTTGAGTCGATCCAACTCTCCTAAGTGTGTGCCTTGTGCCTTAGCCAAGTCATCTGTTTGGTGGAGCATCCAACTCTTGCCCTCAAATTTTCATCAAATCGTCCATTGTTTGACTTTTGTCGCAAGGTACCTTGGGTGGAGTCTCCCCTTGGCACCTCACGCACCCAAGCAACCCCAACTCTTTCCTATATGAAGAGTTTTGTCTCCTCATTCGCATCGAGCATCCTTCCTTCCTAATTCGGACTGTAGTGAAAGTGCACGCGCCTGAACTAAGCTCTAAAGACCTTACATGTTTGGCTTTGGTTGTTGCCTTTGTATTACTGAAACTACATTGCACATTGTTGTGAGTATTTCTTGCTACTATTATCTGATAACTACATTTTCTTAGGGGATTATTTTATGGCAAGAGATATTATTCAATCTATGGCCACTTAGGTGGGGGTCACTCTTCACATCTTTCTCCCTTCTCCATTTTTTGCTCAAAAGTTCTAGAACTTACTCCATATTGAAATCTAACTACTATGAATTAGATCTTTGAACATAGCCTAAGTAATACCTCCGAGATGAATGTCCATCATTTTATGGCATTCTGCAGAGTCATATGACTTTTTCCAGAGAAAAGGCATAGATTGAAAATCTTGAAACCAAACTATTCAATTTCTTAGTCTCGATAACAAGTAGATCCACAAGTTAGGAAAATAAAAATTATATTTTTTTTATAAACAATAAGAATAAAAAATTGAAGATGAAAATAAGGTGGATGTGATTTTATGAAAAACCTTAATTCAACATTACATAAGCTTGAATATTAAATTTAAGAATAAAAAAGATACAATTATATTAAAAACGTTTTTAGAGCAAAAAAAAAGAATGTTTCACATGTTGAGATATCGTTAAAACGAACGACATCATAATCCCATAGATCTTACAAATAATTATTTAATAAAAATGAAAATACTCTATTTATTATATCATGAAGTAGCCTAACCCTATAACTATAGGGTTACAAATACTATGCCCTATGATCATGTATAAAGAAATAGCCAGCAGAAAGGTCTATCATAGTGACTTGGTAGCTTCCATTATGCTTATACGTTGGTTTCTTAAGCAAAATGACCCATAAATCAGTTGCGCATTTATTATTTTTTTGGGATGTATCAAGGTGATTGGGAAACTCTCACGACTATTGGCATTTAAACACGCAGACTTTCATACGAGGCGTAGTCTAAACATTTTAGGTTTTCGAATTTTTTTTAAGGTGATTATCATATAAATTTAATAATTTTTTTTTCTTTTACAAAATTGTAATTTTTAGAGTGTTTAAATTGTGTTTTTCAATGTATAAATTGATTCAGCATTCTTAAAATTCTGAAAAGACTTGAACCATATATATATTCAACAGCTATTGAAACATATATATTGAATAAATGAAATATACGACTTTAACTACTTTTCTAAATTTTTACTTAATTTTTTCCAAAACATATGAAAAAAAATAAGCTCGAAAAATAAAATGTTTAAACTAAGCACTCATATCATAACAGTATAAAACACATCTCGTATACAGCCAAGGCGAAAACAACAATTATACCACAAGTAAAGGTTCTTTCGAAGAAGGTATTATCTTTCCACTATTGGACCTTTAGAAAGCTCTAGGCATCCGCTCAATTTGGACTGATTTGCTACTTACCGAGTGCTAAACACTTCCCCAGTAGAGAAAATTGCATGATCGAGATATTTTAGGCACAAAAGCCTTTATCATAGTTTGTTGGCTTTGTTAAATAAAGGTGGTGAGGGTTTGTTGCCATAAATAAATGTTTTGGGGTTATTAGACCTCTAGAAGGAACTAGGCATCCGTTCAATTTGGACTGATTTGCTACCAACCGAGTGCTAAACACTTCCCCCAGCAGAGAAAATTACATGATCGAGATATTTTGGGCACAAAACCTTTTTTCATAGTCTTTTGGCATTATTAAAAGTGGTGAGGGTTTGTTGCCATAAATAAAAGCTTGAGGGTAATGTTGGTGACTTTTCTTAATTGTTATGTTCTCGAAATAATGTTATTATTTATGTTTTGGGTTGATCAACTTTTTGGTTTTTTTTTGCAGGTCATGTATATCTGCATAAAATTATTATTTTTTGTTGATTAATTTGTATTTTTGAATGCATAAATAGATTTAGCCTGTTGCAAAATTACTGGGGCACTTCTATTATACAAACTTAGTCACTCAAATATGCAAATTCCTCATCTAATTTCAAGCAAAATCAAACTGAAAGAATCGTGGAAAAAAAAGCCAAAAGATAAAACTTTTAGAATACTCTTTTATGTTTTGTTGGACAAAGAGACATTCTACAATCAAGTATGAGAAGATGTTGAGATGTTGTCACATACATACATAACATAATGCTACATCAAAAATTAAAAAAAATACAATTTGACTCAATTATACAATTATTACACACAGAAATATATATATTAAACATGCAAAAAGTGGATAGTCATTGGATATGTAATTTAATTCCACATCTAACTAATGCCTATACTTGAAATTTTACCAAACATTTAAGAACACAATAAAAAAATAATTTGCTTTCTTTCTTTTTGAAAAATCATAAATCTTATTTTATTATTTTCCTTAAGGGACCCAATTTGAATGTCATTTTTTCCATCATGATGATATCCACAAGAAAATGAAAATCAACATCTAATGAAATAAAAAGATAACATTAGAAAAAATATATATAACTCTTTTAAAAAAAATTGTTTATAAAATAGTTTTCTTTATTTCTCTTTGAAAGTTCATAACTCCTTTTTTATTAATTTAATTATTGTTTTATTATTTTTCTTAGAAAGCCCAATTTAAATGTCAAATTTGCTTAATAATCATATCTTAAAAAAAATGAAATTCAAGATCTAATGGAATAAAAAATAAAGTTCATTCATAAAAATGAAAAAGTATACCTCTATTAAAAAAAATTGCTTACAAAAAGAAATTGCATTCAAGTAGCTTTAATTAATATCGTCCATAAAGAAATTAATAAAAACTCTACAACCTAATAATTTCCATCCATATAGGATGGGGTGCCAAAAGTTGAGGCCAGACCAACCACCTAGAGGCTTGACAAGGCAACATAGACACCTAGAGCGTTGAAAGAATGGGTAAGTGGCCTAGACCAAAGTGGGGTTAATTCGATGATAGGAAGGTACAATCATGATGGGCCTATCGAGATTCGTGTCGATGCCACCAACTTAGAGAATTGATGGTATGGATGTTCCAGCTAGGCTTTGGACAGGACAGGTGGTTTCATCAGTGCTCAAGGGGAAGCCTCAACATTAGGTGAACGTGAGTCACAATCAGTGGAGCATGTAGCGAGTACAAAATGATGGTGGAAACAAGATGTGTGGAATCAATGTTAGTTATGGGAAGCGTGGTGGAAGTACCGCAAGGAAAAAAAACACTAGGATGAAGCCTTGGAAAGAATTAATGAAAACACCCTACCTTGAAGGAGTCGATATGCAGAGTTATTTCAAGAGAAATGACCAGTGCATTGGCTCAACATTGGAAAACTTGAGTGTAGTGGATTGTCTCCACTAGAAGAGGGAGCTAGAAGTTCAAGGTCTTTGGGACTAGTTGTGGAGGTGGAAGCCAGATAATGCCATCCCATGACATCTTCCCCCAGCAAGGTTAAACGAGGAAAACATAGGGGGTTTTGGAGACTGGTAGTTTCAGTTGTATTTCGTGTTTCCTTGTCAGAGTAGAGGGACAAAGAGAGGAAGGTTGTGCTTACAGTGGTGGCTACAGTGAATAGGGGACAACAAGCAAGGGAATTTCAAGTTTGTCTTGGTCGTTCTGAGAAAGAGACGTAGGATGGCCAGAAAAGGTTTAAGGGAGATTAGCCAGAAAGGGAAACAAAAGGAGGCCTGCTCCTCCCAAGGCTCAGTCAATCGCTCTAGGGTGACATGGATGGCTAGGACGAGGTTTAAGAATATTTTCTCAGATGAGGAGAAGCAGACAACTACAAAAATAGAGGAAGCAATCTGACATCATTGGCACACCACCTTCGACGTGGATATTATCGAAGAAATCAAATCCTAGGTCGAGGATCCGAAGTTTACAAGAACTAGGGAAATGAAGTACTTCAAGTTGGTTGAAACCTATTAGACAGTCAAGCCTATGGTTTCTCAGGCTATTGAGAAAGTCAAAACAGACAAAGACAACACCCTTCGGGAAATTGAATTGTTGGAAGGAAAATTTGATCTCTTTTGTCACTCTCAATTTGGAATTAAATTTTGGGTTAGGAAAGAGGTTCGAGTCTATGAAAACTCTCCAAGTACCTCCAGGAACCCAAGTTCGCCACAGTCGCATGAGTGCCCCATCCAGGTCGAGGACAAAGCGAATAAACGCGAGGTTGATGGTGAAATCAAGAAGGTGGAGGAGCATCTTGAGACTCTAGAAAAATCCAGAGCTTGAATCTATGGGTTCTGATATGTTCCCTTTTTGCTTTGTTTTCATAGCTATAGGGTGGTTCTAACTTGATTTGGCCTTGGTTTTTAGATTTCAAAAGTATGAATAGGCCTTGTTTTGAGCCAAACCTGATTATGGGCTTTTTTGTTTTCTCAATGATTGATACAATTGATTGATTTGAACATATAACTATGGTCAGTGAGGGCTTTGGTTTCCATTTTCGCAGACTCTCACCAAACTATCAATCTCATTGTCTTAATGTCTGGAAAAACTGTCTGGAAGTGTGAGGTATGGTTTATGTTTTGGCAGACCCCACTAGGTTATCTACACTTCCACTATTTATATTTAGAAATATAAATACTCTCGCTTTAATTTATAAAAAAATAAAATTCCATCCATATTATTATACATAGCAAAGCAAAAAATAAAATGCATGCATTCACATTAGTGACATTAAATTTAATGAAATCTATAGCATTCTTAACATCAATCACATCCACCACGCCCATGTCATCCAAAGGATTTGGATGCATCCTATAATTTTATGACTCAAGCAATATGGTTTAAAGTGTAATATCTAAATTATATTTATAGTGTTTTTGGTATAAAGTGTAATATCTAAATTCTATGTCTAGTGTTTTCGGTAGCCTTGTTAAAAGCAACAAATTTAGTGTGTATTGTCATTGTAATTAACATCAAATTCAATATTTACTGCATAGAGAAAAGAGATAGTCAGTTCTCTTCAATTTCATGATTTCAAATTTCAAAATTTACTCGTGAATATGAAGGGTCAAGAGTCAAGGATTAAGTGGAAAACATAACAGTTTGTCCGGCAAACTTGAGCCCAACTACAAAGTTAAGTATTGATTGTGTACATTCTTATGACCTAAATTACAATCGCGATAAGGATGATCATTGGACAGAGAAGAACAATAATCAACAACTAATCAGAGAATAAATGAAAAAACGGAAGTGGAAAAAGGAATTTTTTTTTTAACTTTCTCATAATGGGATACCCCAGTAAAGGAAAATGGATCGACAATGGCATACCCCGCTAAAGGAAAATGAATTTGCTCTAATACGTTGTGTAATAATATCGAATTACATCTAACAAAAATCAATCATTTGTTTTTCTTAATTAACATCATTATAAAGAATAAAAATTATGGATTTATAGAATACTATGTAAATGGAAGGAAATATGTAAAGCAGTTCTCAAGTTTAATTACGCCCAAAGGTCTATACTTATTGACAATGAGCACAATTAATCACCTTTTAATCTAAAATTCTAATCTGATGGCTAACAATTGAAGATGTTGCCATATTCTTAGTCGTCCTCCCAAATCAATGAATGTGATTTCCTCTTCATAACTTCCTTGTATTTTTGAATGCATCCTTTACCCTGTTTACCTTTTAACATTTACCTAATCATATTAAGAAATTACTATAGCACTGTATAAATTTCCAAGTTTAAATTATTAAACTTTGCATTTAGCATGCTAGCTGTGCTGACTTTTTCTGACTGTAAGTTTCATTTTCTGTCCGCGCGGCGTTCGTTTTGAGTGGCTGTGCTAGTTTTTACCCCAATTTACTTTTACTAGTATATAAAAAAATATATATAATCCACTCATTTCACTTTCACTAACAAGAATGATTTTCTGTTTAAAATATATTTGGTTGTGTCAAGCTGATTACAAGCTCTTTGCTTTCTGTTTTCCAGCAGGCATGAAATAATGATTTTGTTTCAAATTGGTTCATTGCATGGTTTGCTTACTTGTGATGCCAAGTTCAATGCCGAACATGGAAAACAATCAACACTCTGTTCTTTTCAAATGTAGTTCAATGCCGAACATGGAAAACAATCAGCACTCTGTTCTTTTCAAATGTACAGTCATAGTACTTCGTACAAGCATTCCTCTGCTCATTGGAGACATGTATACATATACATGTTCCAGAAAATAATAACTCTGCCTATTCACAATTCTATTAAGTGAACTCTGCTTCAATTGCCAGCAAAGGAACAACCTCTGAAGAGATTAAATGGTTATTCCCAACGCTGTATGAACATACATAGTTGAGGGTGGATTGCTTGGAACAGTTTAGACAGCAAGATTCACCAGTGAACATGCATTTGTGTGAATCGCTATGGTTGGCAGACAGTAAGGCACTAAAAAATAATTAGCTATGGTTGTAAATACTCACCACATCTAAATATAAATGATTGCATTTGAATGGGTAAACACCCAGGGTTGGAGATGCCTTGGACTCGTTGCTCTCCATGAATAAAATTGATAATGGCCCGAACCATGGCTGAAGCAGTGAATTAACAGAGCACACCAAACGAATGGATGAAAACGCTGGGAATATGAGAGCGCTAAACCAAGCAATTAATAAATCATCGAACTTATGGATGTAGGTATGATTACTCAGCCAATGACTCAACTGAATGGGGAATTGCTTTATGGGTGCAGCCGATGACTCAAAGTTTAGGGAAATAGCACTGTGGATGAGGAATTAATTACACCGGCAATCAAAACAATTGACAAATGCCCAAGGCGTAATTAAACTTGCCTCTTGACATTTACACAAATTCAAATTAATGTGCAACTCTTCAATCAAAGACCAGCGAATTAAGGGAAAGACAGCTGCTGCCTGGTTACTTAATTATCTGACCGTAGAACACACATAATGCATTAGTTTGATTCCTTTCCAGTGATCTGTTGACATAATTAGAATAAAAATTGTAAACAGCTATTTATTAATTATAGAGATTTTAAATACATTATATGCAATCACACCTGGTTTTTGTTAGGAAATTATTATTTGCTATGCAGTTTCAACCTTCCTCACTAATGATAATATATGTAGATGGTTTTGGTTGATGGGAGATTTTGATGCATTTTTTTTCGTTAACATTATCTAGAGATGGTTTTGACCTTGAACTTGTGATTTTTTAGGAAGAAACACATGTTTTTAACCGTTAGGTCCACTCAGGTTGTATTGTGAACTCTCGGATGGCTTCTGGCGTATCCATGTTGGAAAAATTATGATACATAACATCACATGTCATCTCTCACGAAGAAGAATGGAAAGAAGTAAACACCTTGGGAAACTCTAGATGGTGTACTTCTTTTCTTCTCAACCACTGAACCTTGTGATTGAATGGCCTATTGAGCCAGTGAACCTTGTGATTAAATGGTCTATTGAGCGAGCGACCAGGTGAACATTGTATTGAAAGAGTTTTGATTGTGTTACCTCTCATTTTGTATGAGGCTTATACTAGTGAATTTCTTCATTGCTCTTTTGATTTTCATCACAAAAAGATTTGGTTGGATGGGGTATTCACTTCATTCATCACAAAAAGCTTTGGTTGGATGGGGTATTAAGTTCATTTTGTGGATTACTGATGACATAGATGATGATGTCATAGAGGTTTTGATGATGTGTTTCTTAACCACATGATGTTCTAGTCCCCACTCCTTACTAGATGATTGGATTTTAAGGCGTTTGAATCCCTTGGTGGACTGCATTAGAATTTTGGGCTAATTGGATATTGGATGGACTTCATCATGACATTTGGCATTTTCACACTACTAAGGAATATTCACAACTCTCGAGGCACTCTCACAACTCTCAAGGAAGTTTGGGGCCATTTTTCATGCATCTGGACCTCTCATGCTATGCCATGTCCTAACTCAACTTGTTCACACATTTGGGGTCACTTGTCACATAGTTTGATGAGACATCCACCTTAGAAGATGCATTACTTGGTTGTTAGGACATGTATTTGGAAATTGTGGACCTTTTTGGACTTCCCTTGACTTGTGGAGGTGGTTGACATTATTTGAGGAGGAGGTTACACATTGGATACCTCATAGATGACCATTGGAGCTGATTTTAGGGGAGTCATACACACTTGAGAACTTCTGCTCATTGTTTGTTGGACATTTCTCCTTGGAAAACTACACATACACTTTGGGAGATCTAGGAGACTTTCATTGCCTAATTCGAGGAGTTGGTTGTGGATCTTTCCACTTGAAATCATTTGAAGGATAAACCCCACACCATTGATTCATATTCTTCCATCTTTGATGGAGAAGGGGGTCTATCTTGGTTGGAGGATTGTACATGTGGCTTCAACACCTCATTATTTTATGTATTGTTGAATAATTGGTTGGAGGAAATAATTCTTTGCTCCTCCCTAGAATAGATCTAGGGTTATCACATGAGAAATTAGTATTATATTGAAAAGGAAGTTGAGATAGACTCTATATAAAGAGTATTCCTTACACATTTGTACTCATGGTTGTTTTTTTTTATCTTTCACTCCTTATCTTAATTGACATATCTTTCTTAGATAATATGGATGTATAAGGATTCTTTCTTTGTGGACGTTCGTGTCAATTCCTAAAGATTTTCTATCTTAGTTTCTATTTGATGCATAAATATTAATTGTGAATGGTCAAATCTTCTACAATCTAGCTAGATCGATCCATTGAAGGATAAAATATACCACTTGGAAGGAAGACATTTTGGGGTGATTCATCTCCTTCTACTTTTGTTAGTTTGGTAATTATTTGATATCTTTCATTGTATATCCATGTTTATCAAGCTATAATAGATATTGTAGGTGGATGTTTCTCCCTTTAGGACCCCTTCTTCTAAGGCCTTGGTCTTCATTGTTAATCTTTATTAGATAAAATACTATTGTCTCCCTTGGGTTATTCCTTATCCATAGATGAAATAGACGGATTTTGAAGAGGGTTTTTCTTCTTGACCCCATAAGCCCACTTTGAATCACCTTGGCTCCATTTCCCTTGTTGTATTTGTGATCCAGGAGAATCTTGATGGACACCCACGTATTCCAACTGGCTCAAAACGGTCTTTCGGAAATTTACTAATTTTCGCATTTTTTCGGGTGCCAAACTTTCAGGGCCATTTTGAGGGCCTAAACGACGTTTTTCACGATCGAGCACCTTAATGACAGCCAAGTAATTTTATTGATCCCCCAAAATGAATCTCCTCATCGATACCTGTCCAACGAGTTATCGTGCACCCTAAATGGAGATTGTATGCAAAAGTTATGACACGGGGAAGTTGATGTACTAACTTACCCCAACGGGGCCCACATGACTTTTGGCGCTTCATCTCCTAGGGTTAGGTTTTTTGATGTCTAGGGTTTTGACATTCATGTTTATTGTAAAAAGGCCTTCAGAGCCTCATTGTACTCATCTTCTTGGGAATGATTGCACAGTCATCACATCTCTTCTCAAAGATAAGCTGCCACCATTCTAGAAAGCTTGTTTTCAATCTGCATGTTACAGATTCATTGGATTTCTTATTTAATAGAAGTCATGTTTTACTATATCTATGTTATTATTCATTGTGTCTCTGTGTTAATATTATAAATATATGTTTTCATTTCTTTTCGCTCATAAATCTGGATCAGTGGTATCAGAGCGATCTTCTCGTCGTTTTGTTTAGTCCATGCCCCCAACGCAGTTAGGGTATAAAGAGTTGGGTCCCGAGATTGTTTCTCTTGAGGACAAATCCTTTTTCATGACCAATAAAGCATCCATGGGGGGCGAAGAGAAGAATGAAGGGACATGAGATCCTTTCAAAATGTTGCTCGAGGAGGCCCTTGAGTGACAGAGGAATGAGATGATGGACAACTTTGCACAAATCCTTCGACCACTGTCGAAAAACGACGCATACACCTCAAGCGGAGGCGCCACCCCCTTCAAGGTACAAATCAATTTTGATATATTTGAAGGTCAAATAGATGCGGATGTCGTAGATAAATGGTTAAACCTTCTAGAAGGGTATTTTTATTTCCCCAACTTTTCTGATGGAGAAAAGATTACATTTTCGCTCCTCAAGACCATCCCACATGTCAAAGATTGGTGGGAGACTTTCTATGAGAAAAAGGAAATAGAGGGATCCACATTATTTGTAGTTGCACCCACTTGGGGTTCCTTCAGGGATTATATTAATGAACAATACTAGCTTGTTGGAAGTTATGATGACTTGTATACAAGATGGACCACATTGCGGCAAGGAAGAGACCAAACAATGCCAAAGTTCATCAATGCCATCCATACCTTGTGCACCAAGCTGGGTATCAAATATTTTGAGTGAAATATGGTGCTCAAGTACCGCGATATTTTGCATAGATACATCCTGACAAAAATAAAGTTTTTGGACATCTCATCCTTGGGTGCGGCCTATCGATATGTCGTCAAAATCGAGCAAAACCTTAAAAAAAATATGCGATAGTTTGGGTCTGAGAACCCCACACAGTAGAAGAAGGGAAAGAGAAACCCCAACCCATAGGACAAAGGAAAAATAAAATATAGGAAACCTTAGGAGAACCAGTCCAAGCCATAAGAAAAGAAGGATAATGGAAAGACGGAGAAAGATACCAGGAAGTGGTGCAACTTTCATAAGAGCCCATGGCATAACACTGTTGATTTCCTCTCAAAAAAGTCTTTGGTAGCTGAGGTGAAAGACTCTGAATCAAATGCAGGTTCTGACTCTGAGTCAGAACTAGAAAATGGGAGACAGATCATTGATGAGGAACCCAGTGCCACCATTGTTACCACCAAGATCCAACCCGATGAACCTAATGAGACAGAGGAAGGAGAGCACCTCTTCTATTCACATATGTGGGTGAAAGGGACTCTAATGCACTTGATATTTGATGGGAGTTGCTCGAAAAACCTCATCTCAGCAGAATTCGTCAAGCGGCTAGCCATGCAGACAACGCCACACCCGCAGACCTACACCATCGGATGGCTCCACTAAGGAAGCAATCTTCGCGTCAGCCAACAATGTCTCATGGCGTACGCCATCAAGTCATTCAAAGATGAGGTATTGTGTGATGTTTCTCCCCTTGAATTTTTTGAAGTTTTCTTTTGGTCCAACCTTATTTATGGAAACGTCATGTTGTATATGAGTCCAGGCCTTAGAGTGTTATTATTACTTTGAACAAGAAATTGTACAAGATACCCAAGGTAGTCCCACCTAGTGTTATTTTCTTGATCTCTACCAAGTAATGCAGAAAGGTCATTTCTCAGACTGAGAAGTTTGTCTTCTTTGTGATTCACTCTCAGAGTGTGCTAAAGGTTGCAACCACATCCATGGCGTTCGCGACCGACCTCTCCACGCAACGGAAGTAAATGGATAAGGTTGTGGAAGAATACAAAGACATATTCTCATCATTGACTAGGGTACCTCTATACTGTTAGGTCAAGCATCCCATCGATCTGGCCCACAACGCACCGCTACCCAATGTGTCAGTCTATCGCCACTCTCTGTTAGAAAATGAGGAGATCAAGTGTCAAATCCAAGAACTTCTCCACAAGGGGAACATTTGACCCATATCATCACCTTGTGGAAGCCCAATCGTGCTAGTGCAGAAGAAAGATGGGACCTAGGGACTATGCATTGATTACCGGGCCCTAAATAAAATCATAGTCGAGAATCGATACCCGATTCCCCGAATCGAAAATCTCCTTGATTAACTCATGGGGACCAAATACTTCAGTAATTTTGATCTGGAATTTGGCTACCACCAGGTCCCAATAGAGAAGATAGATTTATGGAAGACTTCCTTCAAGTAAAAAGAAGGTATATTTGAATGGTTGGTCATGCCCTTTGGTTTGACAAACGCCCCAACAAATTTCATGAGGATGATGGATGATATCTTGTGGCCTTTCACTAATTCTTTTGTAGTGATGTATCTAAATGGCATCCTCATCTACAACAAGACTTGGGCGAAACACTTGCAGCATATTTAGCAGGTTCTGCACACTCTGCAGCAGCACAGGCTAAATGCCAATTTGGAAAACTGCTCCTTTGCCATGGACATATTCTAGTACCTAGGATACATTTTTGATGCACATGGTGTGCATGTGGATCCAACCAAGATCCAAGTCATCCGTGACTGGCCAGCCCCAACCACGCTCACTCAGCTTAGGAGCTTATTAGGCCTTGCTAATTTGTATCACAAGTTCGTGTTTGGATTCTCCCATATTGCATGGGCCCTCAGCCAAGTAACTAGGGGTGGTGGTAAGGAAAAATTTGTGTGGGACCTATCCCAACAACAAGCGTTCGATGATCTAAAGTAGCTCTTATGTTCAACAACAATGCTTTCATTACTTGACCTGCAACAACCCTTTGATATCGAGACACATGCTTCAGACTATGCTATTGGCGTAGTCCTCACTCAACATGACCACCCCATGACCTATCATAGTGAGACACTATCATATGTCGTTTGTAAGTACCCTACTTACGAAAAAGAAATTTACTTCATTTTGCAAGCCTGTCGCCAGTGGAAGAATTACATTCTTGGGAAGAAGACAATCATCCACACTGACCATAAGCTGCTACAGTTCATGCAGACACAATGAAAATTGTAGAATGACTGCCATTAGAAGTGGTCCAAATATTTGCAGCAGTTCCACCTCAACATCAAGTATAAAACATGGAACACCAATCGAGTCATTGAGTGCCTCAACCGACCTCCAATCGCGACACTCACCATGGTTGTAGACTCTTGCAACCACGAGACCTCTGGATGGCCCCACCTCTATGCGAAAGATCCTGATTTCACCAACACCTACCATATTTTGGGCGGAAACACAGTTGTCACTAATTTCCATCTTTAGGACGGGTTCTTGTGCCATCTGGGTTATCTCTGTGTTCCATCAACCGAGCAAGAGAAGTTAATTTGGGAATCCCACTATAGTCTAGTGGCAGGACACTTTGGCATGGAAAAGACAGTGACAATGTTGCAACGACATTTTTATCGACTGAAAAAATGACAAGATGTCAACAAGTATATTTGGTCATGCATTTCTTTCACTATTGCCAAATTGGGCACTAAGAAATACGGCATATACACTCCTCTTCCTACTCTTGACAGGCCCTAGGAATCAATCTCAATGGACTAAATGTCATGTCTTCCATCCACCAAGCGGGGAAATGACTGTGTTTTTGTGGTTGTGGATTGCTTGTCCAAGATGGGGATTTTGACTGCCTATAAGAAAAGCATAACAATAGAGGCCACTGGCAAGCTCTTCTTTAAACAAGTGTGGGTACACTTTGGGATCTCACAAACCATTATCTTAGATCGAGCCAGTCAATTCCTCAGCACATTCTGTTCGAGACTTTGATCACTGCTGGAAACCAAGCTCACCAAATCTAATGCCTTCCACCCCTAGATGGATGGAGAAATCGAGGTTGTCAACCGAATGATCGTGCATGTACAATTCCAAGCACCCCCATACATGGGATGAGAGTCTTCCCTATGTTCAACACAACTACAAAAGATCATTGCATAGCTCAACCAACCACAGCCCCTTGCAAGTTGAGTTGGGATTTCAACCATTTGGTCCCATGGATGTTGCACTACCCCTTGCGGCCACCCAAGTAGACTCACTTCATGCTCCAACCGAAGATGACAAAACCAACCGTTTCATTGAGAGGATCCAACACATCTGCGAACAGGTTCAAGATATTTTACAGAAGTCCAATGCCAAGTACAACCAATTTCATGATCAACATTGGATGCCACACAAGTTTCAGGTGGGAGACAAAGTTTGGTTGTATTTGTAGAAAGAATGCCTTATAGGGCCTCATGGGAAGCTTCATCCACTTCGTTATGGACTTTACACCATCACCAATGTTGTGACAATTCTTTTGAGCTCAACATTCCACCCTTCCTTGGCTTACACCCAGTGTTCAATGTGGATCTCCTTCGATCTTATTTTCCACCATTATTGGACACCTCGAAGATAGCAGAACAATTGACACCAACAAAGCTCAACCCTGATTGCATGGAATAGGAATCCACTAATCATATCATGGACACACAGGTCAAGGGAATGCGCCAACAGAGGATCCATCTTTATCGGGTTGTCAAAGAAGGGAAGCTCCTGCACCAATGCAAGTGGCTCACCCGGGGCCAAATTCAGTAGAATTTCATTATCTTATGGGGGAAATCAATACAATGGAGACCATTGCTTCCTAAGGGGGGGAGGATTGATCAAGGAGGATCTTTGTGGCCACCCACCTATTCCAACTGGTTCAAAACAATCTTTTGGCAATTTACTATTTTTAGCAATTTTTCAAGTCCCAAAACTTATGGGGCCATTTTGAGGGCCTAAACAAAGTTTTTACATAATCGAGTACCTCAATAGTAGCCACCAAATTATATTAATCCACCAAAATGAATCTCCTCGTCGATACCTTTCCAACGAGCTATTATGCGCCCTAAACATATATTGTATGCAAAAGTTACGACCCAGGGAAGTTGATGTACTAACTTACCCCAACGGGGCCCACATGAATTTTGGCGCTTCATCTCCTAGGGTTAGGTTTTTGGATGTCTAGGGTTTTGGCATTCATTTTTATTGTAAAAAGGCCTCCAGAGCCTTATTGTACTCATATTCTTGCTAATGAGCATAGTCGTCGCATCTCTTCTCAGAGATAAGCTGCCACCGTTCTAGCAAACTTGTTTTCAGTCTGCATGTTGCAGTTTCAACATATTTCTAATTTAATAGAAGTCAATTTTTACTGTAACTATGTGATTATTCACTATGTCTCTGTGTTAATCTTATAAATATGTGTTTTAATTTCTTTCCGCTCATAAAGCTAGATTAATTTGGCACTAATTTCTACATCCTTCCATCACCTCTCTTGTATCTCAAATACCAAAACACGTCATTTTAATTAAGATATTCTCACTTGACCTTGTGCCTTATTTCCTAATTATAGTAATCGTACTAGAGATGTCCCCCTTGAGGCAGAGGAGAGCCGACCTAAAATTAAGAGGATGGGTTTCTTAGGTCATAGTGGTTACTGTTATAATAGTTACCGCTTGATAAATACCTCTTGGATTATGAATTTTATCATTAAGTACAATTTGGGAGGTAACATTTTGGAGTCCTTGTCAAGGATAAAGTCAATTTCTCAAAAATTTTGAAAACTACGATTCATGACATTTTTGTTTGAGTGTTGTATTGAAGATATTTGCTTCACATGGTGACTCCATGAATGAACAAATCCCTTGCTCCTTACATATTTTGAAGACATTGTTGGGTGTAGAGGTGAGCACATCCATCATTTTTGAAGACCCTTTGAAGAAAAACAATGTTTTACTAAAGCCACTTTTACCACACCTTATGCGTCATTGCCTAGCTTTAGTAATCCTATTAGAGATACCCCCATCAAGCTAAAGGATATTAGACGTAAAGTGAATATGATAGGTTTCTTAGGTGATAGTGGTGATTATCCTAATAGTTCCCCCTTGAGTTATACCTTGTGGATTCTAGAGATTTTATCATTAAATACAATTTGGGAGGTAATATTTTGACATCATTGTTGGGCATAAAGTCCATTTCTGAGAAATTTTGAAGACTATGCTTCATTAAATTTTTGTGAGAGTGGTGTATTGAAGATATCTTCCTCACATGGCGAATTCATGAAGGGACATCCCTTGTTTCTTAAATATTTTGAAGACATCGTTAGATGTAGAGGTGAGCACATCCATCAATTTTGATATCCCTTTGAAAAAATCTCCTCTCGGTGAATCCTCTCGGTGAATCCACTCTTGGTATTGGTATGAGTTAGTTATTGATTGCATATTTCTCAGCCATATATTGAATACCTAGAAGTAAAGAACAATGGAATGCCTCCCATGGTTGGTTGATTAGTATGACACTTTTCATCATTTTTTTATTTCTTTTTTTAATTTCCATCGGAAATGGCGTACTCGTATAGTTATACTTGAAATTTATCTTGTATATCTTTATTAAATGTTTACTCCATATGGTTGTTTCATATTATTATCTAATCGTCATGTCCGCGTTGACATGACACAGTACATGTTCAAAGGCATTTGCAATGATTGTCTTCGCAGGTAAAGAAAAGTTATATTCTTTCTTTTCAAGTAATTACCATAAACATAAAAGAAAAGTTATATTCTTTCTTTTCAAGTAATTACCATAAACTCTATGTTTATTCTCCATTTACATGTTCATAAAATGTTATAATTCTTTTCACTTAAGCTTACACTATAAATAACCAATGTGACTCCATGTTTTTGGAGAAGACTCATATTGTTTATGTGTTATTTAAACCTCTCTACCTTATCATGGCTCTTGTGAAAGATATTCCTTTTGTCATAACTTAATGTCCATACATTTATTGTTGAAAACAAGCCTTTATACACCTTATGTTAATGTTGGTTATACTTTTGACTCTTCTCTCACTATGTTACGTTAAGTATGTCACTGCTACAACACTATCGTGGGTATTAGT
>SNQJ01S0053081.1:8636-20152 GCA_010110895.2 Picea sitchensis
CAACCATGAAAAAACAATAATGAGTCATATTTACATCAAACACTATTGGGTCCATTACCCAAACCTTTGTGCTACAGGTCTTTCTTCAAGGGTTGACATCAATGACAACCAACCTTAATCAACATCTGTAGCCTATGCAAGTCATGTTAGCAACCAATAAACAACCTTTGCAAGTTATGTTGGAGATGTGCAACCAAACACTGCAAGTCCTGTTGGGGGCACGAGTCTTGTCAATGCGAGTCATATGAGTGATATGCAACCAACCACTGCTAGTCATGTTGGGGCATTGATTCTGTTCAAAAACCTAGAAGGATAAGACATAAGTCTAAGTTCCCTTGTAAGATTTGCAAGGGAGATAACCTTACTCACTTATTCCCTGGCCTTCCAGAGGAATGAAGATTGTGGGCCCTGTCTGCAAGATCTTATGATTCTGAGTCTTCTGAGGTTTCCTCATAGTCTATTAAGCCTTTGGTTGATGAAGTGGTCATGTCGATGCAATGTTCGACCGACCCCACTCTTCTTTTGGGGGGTGATGTGCCTTCATACCATGTTTTCCTGTAGCCTATTCAGCTAGTGGTTGAGGAAGTGGGCATGTCGATGCAATCTTTGGCCGATCCGACTCTTCTCTTAGAGAGTGTCAAGTCTACCAAAGTGGTCATGCCGATGCAATATCTGATTGATCCCACTCTTATGATGGGGAGTGATGTGTCTACCAACTATGTTTTTATCATTTTTAGTTCAGTACTTTCAGAACAAGGGGGCATTCCGCTCACTTCGAGTACACCCCCTCCAAGTCCTTGGATGGTTTCCTTTGGTTGGAATGACCTTGTTGATCCTTTCCTTCCTTCTTCTGCACCCTTTCGAGTAAGGGTTGAAGTTAATTCAATTTTGTTTTACCAATTTCTTGTGGATGAAGGAGCCTCCGCAAGTATTTTATCCTCCTCGACTTGGAAAGCTTTGGGTTCTCCTAATCTTGTGTCTACTTCGCATGAGTTGTTGTACTTTGACAGATTTCCTAGTGAATAATTGGGGATTCTTCCTCATTTTTCTATCTTGTTAGGTGGGAAGATTGTTCTTGTCGATATTATAGTGGTGCAAGGCCCGTTAGATTTTAATATGATTCTCGGGTGTGATTATTTATATGCTATGAATGATTTGGTGTCTACGCTCTTTCGGGTGATGAATTTCCCTCACAATGGAATCATTTTCACTATAGACCAATTGACATTTGATAATAACCATCCTAATTCGATGTTAGGTTAGGCTACCCCTTTATATGTTCCTAGTGTTCATGTAGACTCTACCCCACCACAGATAAATTATGTGGCGTCCAATCCTCGATGTTTAATTGCTTCTGAGCAGGAACCTGTGCAATCATGTTTTCCTTCTCGAGACATGGTCTCAACAATTGATTAGTATTTTTATCCAATGGGGGTATGGGAGCCCTTGTTTTCCCCTCTTGTTCCAATGATCTTGAGTCTCCTTTTGAGTTTGATCTCATTGTTTGTAGATCCTCAATCCCTCATGCTTGTGATTCTTCACCGATAGACTTTGTTAAAGAAAAGAAATTAACTAAATGTTAAAACTATAATATGTATATACTCTAATATAATTATTTATAAATGTATTTAAGCAGAAAAAAAAAGTATAAACATATCACTTATGAACAAAATTTACAGGTTACAAGTTTTAATGAAAAGCTTGCAAAACCAATGTAAAAATAATTGTTTTTAGAAGCAGAAAAATAAATCACATTTTTGTATTTTCTGTTTTCTACTTATGAATCTAATAAAACTTAAATTAACTGAGCTATGAAACAAAGATGTACAGATGGTCAAAGCCAATCTAAACCTTTCTTGTTTCACTGATACATAAAATGACATAAATCAAATAGAAATAAAACTAACCTATTTTTTACACCCTGTCTATGTCTTCTGCATAATCCGATATTCCAGCTGCTCTTCCTGTAAGAAAAGTCTATGGCAAGCTCATGATGATACCTCTAGAACAAACTCCAGAATGTTTGTTGGCAGCCAGGATACGAGAACAAAATAATAAACAAGTATTCACAATGATCTTATAATTCTGAACAATCACAAAAATATAAATCTTAATGTAAAATGTTCAGAGTATTAATCAACTAACATCAGATAAAAATCATGATCTTCCAATTGATGTGATGATCACGACGATAATTAATTGAAACAATAATTAAAGACAACCTTTAAAATATCAATTAAGATGGAATATCACATGTCATATAGACTAAAGCTACACAACACATTACCACTCTAAGACAAGAGAGACAGAACATCAATGAGACAACATACACATAGGTCTAAAGCCAAATTGTAATAAGTTGTTCCATAAAGTTCCGAAAATCATTTGCCCATAAAACTATTCCAGGTAAAGATGCTTTCCTTTACAAAATGCAAAGTATTTAAAATGTTTTGAAATCCTATTCTCCTAATCCCAGGATAGGATGAGATCTCATAAGATCAATAATATTACAAAAATAGATGTCTTCCAGCCACTCATAACTGAATTGTTTTTTCTTCAAAAAGAAATACAAGGAAAACAAAAGAAATACTAATCATTCAAGAGAAAAGTCGAACATGTCTCCCCAGAAGATCAACATCTAAATCTACTATTCCCTGAAAACGAAAACAAGAATAAGTTAGATAAGTTATTAACAACTAATTTTTACTTTTTATTTAAAAATGACTTGGCTACAGAATCGACAGATTCTGTAGCCAAGTCGTTAACTTTAGAAAACAAAATCTAATTTCAAACCAAATCGATTTTTAAAAAATAACATGAATGTAACAAGAGGTAAAAATCATTTTACCATTTCAACCAACGACTAAAAATGGAGCAGGATAGCTCAGAATTGATTATGGCTTTAACACTGTATGTGTTTTTTATCACTATGTTACTAGTCTTCTTAAGGCGTTTAGCTTGTCTCTTAGTGTTTGCTCTAAGGTCGAGGTTTTCCATTCTGAGTAATTCAATTTACGCTGTGAGCGTTTTAATCCGATCTTGGAGGATGGGAATATCTATGTAGTATCTTTCAATCCAGTTAAGACAAACCTCACAGTGTATAGGAGGGACGATCTATTGATGAATTGAACAGTCAAGCCTAACTGTATCGGTATTACTTGTTAGATGCCCTTGACCAAGACTAATACTAGTAAACCCTTCCTTGCCCTTGATACATGGTGGAATATTAGTAACAAATTCATATGTTTGAGGAGGATCAAATCGATGACAATCTGGATCTTCTAAAGCTATGAAATCTTCAATTTCATAATCAGAGACCTTATTGACCTTGATTGGGACGATCGAGCTCAAATGAGGGTTGGCTCTATTTCTTAACTTTCTCTAAATCAACTGACCAACTCTTTTATTCCAAAATGCTAACGCTGTGTGTTTTAGTTTTGACTGTTTGCGAGATTTGTCGACATAGGGTTTCACAGTGGTGTTATGGCCAATATCCAAATTAGGCACAGGAGGTTCACTCAACTCAAAACTGACACCTTGTTTCTCATGTGGGGATTGACTGGGAATTACCTCATCTAGAGGGTTTGTATCTGGCTCATTATTTGGGAGGTCAAATTGTTTTTTCACCAATGGTTCACCCGAATCAGGGCCTTCTACAGAAACGGTAGAAATGAAACTATTTCTCACTAAAAATCCCTCCCAACAATCACCTATGGTTGTCAAATGGTGGATTAACATAATTTTGATCAAGCCGTGGTGAAAAAGATTGGAGTTGAGGCTATGTTTTTTATACCTTTTAGACATCTTGTACATGCTTCTCAGCAAACCAAAAGGCACATTCAAATGAAAACCTATGAAGTGCATAAGAAACCGTATATGATAGAGAAAAAATAGACCATAACGACCCTCACAGGTCACAAATTTCTTAAGGATCAACAACACACCATGCCATCTATCTTTAACCAAATAAATAGGGATACCTTTCTCGCAACAATTGATTTTCCTGGAAGTCATGAAGAGGCTCTATGGCATTTCTTGTATCTTTGAGTTTTTGAACCACTTCTCGCCGGTGGATGGAAGCCCTGTGGCTTCACTCACAAACTCCTTTGTTACCTCTAACTGGATATCTCCAACTTTTTCCCTACACCCATCAAAAGTCTGTGCAAATTCCTTAGCCACACGAAGGTTATACCCTTCGAACCTTTTGATGAAGGCATCCCAACCCTGACCTTTTAAATCTTCAGCCACATCGTCGTGAGAGAGAAATGCTTGAGAGCCATTCGACTCTACGCAGACAACATGGGCCATTAAAAATATAACTAGACTGTAACAGGGGAAACTCAAGATAGCTCTGGGCTTAGATGGCAGGAGCAAAAGGAACAAATCTGAGCAGATAAAATGGAAATAAACAAAGCGAAATCTCTGTGCAATCATATTATAACCACCGAGGGTTTGGTCATGATGCTCGATCATACCTGGTAATGAAAACCTCGTGTATAGAGCATGAAAAACCTTCAACCCATAATGAAAATATTATTAATTTACTCTGCCAATGAAATGGATTAAGTACAGGGTACAATATTTACGTATTAATTCTCATGACTAGCACGACCATAGTTTTTGAAAAAAGGTTTAACTATATTAACAAACAAATGTTCATAATTCAAATGCAAACCAACTAAGTATATAGAAATCTAAAAACATTCAAAAGGTAAGTCATTCAAGTGTTAGATTAAAAATGGATATAAGCATAATGATCCTTTAAAAAGCAGGTTTTGTATAGGAATATAATACAAAACTAAGTTTTCATGTTTGATTCATGCTTTCAGTCATGAATCAAACATGAAAACAACACGAAAATGCAAAATTTAAAGAATTAATGAAAATCTTTTAGAATCCAGTAATCATCTCAAAATGATAATATTTACAAGATGAGGTGAAGACAGCTACAAAAAGTGTAGTTTGTTGTTCAAATACGAAATCGTGTAGGGCTACCAACAATGGCAACTTACTGGGAGAAGCAGTTATATCTGCATCACCAGATAGTTCATGTTAGGACAGATCAGAATGGTTGAAAATTAAAGAACATTCGATAGCAAGTCAAGCATCCCCATCAGACTCAACAAATATCACACAGTCTAGTGTCATATGTGTTTCTGTTCAAATGCAATCTGGTGAGAATTTTTAATTACGATTGAGACGACGTTTAAGCAAATGACTTCAATACTGTTGACAGAGCTGCTATTGCTAGCAGGCATCCATAGCCTCGGTAGGAATGTCGATTAACCCACTCTAAAACCTATACCTTGTCCAAGAAACATCAATTCAAGATGAATGACATTTTACGATTAATACCAAATAGTTATACCTGATAATTTTCTTGAACCCGACATTGCTTTGCTGCCAGCAGGCCTATTTAGTACCTCGAAGAAGTTGCCTTGGCATCATGCATGCATTTAACCGCTGCCTGTAGACCTGTTCAATATCTTGGTGGGTTTACAGACGCTTCCCACACTTTACAGTGCTTTTAGATCTCCAAAAGTTTTTTACAATTCGATATAAACTTTATGATCTTCAGTAGAGCGAGGTGATGCTGAAAATTTTAGACTTCAAACAACTTTATATTTTTCAATTTAATTTCTCCTTTGACGGCCTTCATTATGATATGAACTTAGTTTTCCGTTAAGAAAAACTTTTCGAGGACAGGAAGGCATACTTGAGTTGTTTTCTTTAAAAACAGGGACAACATAAAGAGTTTTAATGATGATCATATCTTCTCGTGATTATAAAGTGAAACCAGGAAGACTATTTTGAACAGAAAGTTTCCTTTACTAGTCTAAGTTTTAACAATTTACAACACTAATGCTTTGAAATGACCTCTACTGTTGCTTTATGATGAAACTTATGGTTTCCTTTCATGAACTAAATGGTGACCCAGAGATGAATTTATTCAAAAACCAGAAAAAACAACAAAATCAAAAGAACCAAAATCAAAAGACAAAAAAAAAATCAAAACAGAAAAGTATGTATAGAGAGGTGGATCTGGAATCATCAGGAGAAATATCTTTTGAGAGATTGGCCATTCACCGAGAAGGTGTCTGGCTGTCCCTCCAAATTGTGTAGATGGAAAGAGCTGGGACCTAGTTTTTTATCGATTACGAATGGTCCCAACCACAGGTTCTAGAACTTGGTGTGTTCCCCTTTTCCCTCGTGAGGTTTATCCCAGTTGAGAACCAGGTCTCCTACCTCAAAGTTTCTATCCTAAGAAGAGTTTGAAACAAACCAACTTTTCACAATCTACTGATGCCGATCCAACTTCTTCTTTTCTTGCGCTCTTACTTCCTCCAGTTTTAATAAGGCATTGATTCAACTTTCCAGAGGAGGGCATGCCTCTTCTTGGACTTTCTGTGATAATTGCAGAGATGGGAGTAGAACATGAGGAGGTAGGATTGCTTCTCTCCTATAAACGATAAAGAAAATAGAATTACCAACTGAGGCTTTGGGTGTTACTCTATCAGCACAGAGTGCATTAAATAATGCGTTGTGCCAATTCTTGTGGTTTTCAGAAACTATCCTCTTAATGATCCTGATCAAATTTTTGTTTGTTGATTCTGCTAAGCCATTTCCTTGGGGGTAGTCGATGGAAGAATATTTCAATTTAATCCCTTTTTATAAATCGAATACATTCATATCCAGGGATGAGAAATAATATACATTATCAAAGAATAAACATTCGGGAATGTCGAATCTAGTAATGATATTCGAATTAAGGAAAGATACTACCTGATTCATTTTTACCACTTTCAAAGGTGAAGCTTCAGACCATCTGGTAAAATAATACGTTGCTATAATAATATACTTGTGTTGTTGTGAAGAAGAAGGATTAATTGGTCCTATGATGTCAAGACCGCACTGCTGAAAGGGTGAATCTACTGTAACAGGATGCAATGACAATGCTGCCTTCTTCACTCGTCCAATAGTCTTTTAGTAGATTATACATTTACGGCATAGAGTGTGGGCATATTTAAACAACGTGGGCCAATAGTACCCAAATATTAGCACTTTGTAAGCAGTGGTGTCTCCACCGAAGTGTCCACCAGCTTCACCTGCATTAAGTTTAGATAGCACCTTCTCCGCTTCATCTTTTTCCAAACAACGCATAAGAACACCGTCAAAATGCTTTCGAAACAATACATCATTTATTAGATGGAAAGATGCATATTTTAATCTGAGTGCTCTTTTGTTTTTAGGATAAATATGGCAAGGGGCGGATCCATGTGTTAAATAAAATTTAATATCATCATACCAAGAATTAGCAACAACTTGTGTATAGCCGATTTGTTTCTCGTTGTGCTGATGTATAGTTGAGACGTTAATTTGATTTTCTTGTCCTTCAATTGAATCAACCACTAGTTTGCATAGGCCTTGACCTCTCACAATTTATGCAGTAGTTATTTCGAGTTCATGCTCTTGTAATGACGTCATCCATTTTTCCCTTTTTTCACCCATTTCCTTTTGTACTAACAAGTTTCTGACATCCGGGTAAGGAACGATGACTTTAGTTCTGGATTTCAGCAGATATGACCAGAAGTGTTTCACTGCTTTAAAAACAACGTACGCCTGTTGATCTACAGCTGGGTAATTTCAATTCATCCCCTTTGAAAGCTGAGCTCATGAAGGAAATGGGTACTTCATTGCTTTCAACATTCTTTTGTGTTAACACAACAACATAAGATCGGTCGGAGGAAAAAGTGTAAAGAGTGAAATCCTGCGAGAAATCGGGACTCATCAAGGAAGGAGCTTCTGTTATTGCTTTTCTAATAGAATCAAAAGATTTAATTTCTTGGGGTCCCCAATGATACTAACATCCATTTTAATTAAATTCTGTAAAGGTCTTACCATTTCTGAGAAACTTGGGACAAATCTTCTAAAGAAATTAATTTTGCCTAAAAAGGATTGCATGGAGTTTTTAGAGGAAGGAGGGGAGAGTTTGGCAATAGCTTGGGTTCTTTCAGGATTGATGATCATTCCGTCTTTGGATACTATAAACCCCAGTAGTTTTCCTTGCTCTACTGCAAAGACTGATTTCTTAGGGTTGAGGGATATGCCATACTTGCGGCATCTTTCTAGGACAACTCTAAGGTGAAACAAGTGATCTTTCTTGTTTTAAGAGAAAATGGTAACGTCATCAAGATAGACCACTACTGATTGATTTATGAGGCCATGAAAAGCAATGTCCATTTATCTCTGGAAAGTGGCCTCGACATTTATAATCCCAAAAGGCATCTTCCTGTAGGCATAAGTGCCCCATGGGGTACGAAAGGTGGTTTTTAGTTGGTCCGAAGGAGACATGAAGACCTGGTTGTATTCCGAAAAACCATCTAACAGAGATAGTCTTTCGGAACTAGATACCTGCTGAAGAATTTGTTCCATTGGAGGAACAAGATAGTTGTCTTTATTAGAGGCTTGGTTCAAGTTATGAAAGTCGACACAGAGTCGAGTTTCACCACTTTTATTCCTTACAGGAACTAAGTTAGACACCCATTGTGTGTGTCTCACCAGGAAAATTATCTTTGCATTCAGTAATTTATTTAGTTCTTTCTTGATAGTGGGTTCCAAATTAGGATGCATCTTCCTCAGATTCTGCTAAAAAGGTTGGGTCTGGGGTTTCATGGGGATGACATGTTGTATGATATTAGGATCAAATGTTTTTAAATCATCATACATCCAGGAAAAAACGTCTTTAAATTCTTTAAACAATTTTATAAAGGCAGATCACTCTTTCTCGGAGCATCCCGTTCCCAGATTAATATTTTGAGGATTTTCCTTAGTCCCTAAGTTGACTGTCTCATAAATCAAAGAAGAATGGTTAGTTTTACAATTAACCGACCCTCTAAATTTATCATGGAAGTCATAAAACTTTTCTAGTCTTACAATGGATCTAGGAATAGAGTTTACCAGATCAAACGTCGATTCAGGAGATCTAGAATATGATATTACTATGTAGTTGTGGAGGTTTTCATCATGAGTGCCTTCATCAATGATTGCACCTTGGAAGGTGTCCTCCATATGAAAGAAGTTGATGATCTGCTAATCATCGTCGAATAACCTCCAATTGGTGATGTTATCCGGGATCAACGACCTGAACAACAATTCAATAAAAAATGCATTAGGAGAGAAAGACCTTCTGCGGGAAAATGTTTAGAAGCGACATTAGCCAATAAATTAGCCTCCGAATTACTTAGCCTAGGAATGGAATTTATGTTAAATGATGAAAATTTTTGTATCATACTCCATACCTTAGTTTGGTAACTTTTCAGATGTGGTGACAAGAAATGTATGTAGTTTCTTACCTGCCTGACCACGATTTATGAATCACCGAATACCGTTAAATTTCTTACTTCCATATCCAAATCTTTCTTAATCCCTTGTAGAAGTGCTTCATAATCGACAGTGTTATTAGTGCACTAGAATTTTAATTGGTAGGCAATGAAAGTATTATTACCTACGGGATCGATGAGTACACATCCTGCGCCTACTCCTTCTTTGGATTTGCATCCGTCGAAGTACAATGACCATATCTGAGCTTCATCAGTGTGTGTTTTGAACATTTGGCAAAGATGATGACTGAGTACAGGTCATAAGTTCTGATTGTTTCCTAGGATCGGTGATGGGGGAAATTTAGGTCATGAAGTTACCAAAGAAGGTATTCATTCCCTACATTTCAAATGAATTAGTAGATGTGGTAAAAGGTTCATTTTCATCATTCAGATCTGTTATGGTGTGCTTGAGATAGAGTTCACGGTTTATCTTAATTCTATTTGGCTATCCATTTTCCGACAGCCACAAATGAGACCAATCTGTGGCAAAGTAACCATGCAGTGGCTTGGATCAGTCCCTACTTAAAAACAAACCGTAGACTTCAGGGATGTCAACAACAATAATGCAAATAATTTGGTGAACCTTAGGATTAGAAGATAGCCTAAACAGAACATTCTTAAGTTCACCGATTACCTTAATGTTCATTCGATCAAGCTGAATGATTTTGAGACTAGAAGGTTGAACTTATGGATTAATTTTTTGACAAACAGATAGTGGCATCAAATTTGATGATGCACCGGAATCAACCATGCAATTATGTACATTTCTATTGAAAATTTCAAAAGTTAATAAGAAAGGTGGGACATTTTTACGAGCGTTAACAACAAAATTCTGTTGATTTTGTGCCGCTGTCCCTGAAATAATTTTATCTACATTTGATACAATTTTTTTTTCCAGTTAAATCCCTTTTATCTGGAGGTTCGGATGTCGTTTTAGTAGGGATCATTTTGGTTGTTTTAGAACTAATTTCTACAGTTTTCTTGCTGCTAGGATCGTTGTTCTTACTGTTTTCTGTGATACTTTGCAGCATTTTCTGCAAAATCAGAGGAAATTTCAAAATCTTGAAAACAAAAATATTAGCCCTTAGTTTCTTCAGATCTTCAATTAAGTCATATTCTAAAAATGGGGCTACTAAACCTTGTTTTATTTCATCTTGTTTCGACTATTTTGAAAGCACATTATTACTCACCTCAGAAGGAGATCTGTTCCGTGTTTTGCTTCTTGTGTTGTAAGGATGGACAGTTTCAAAATTTGCTTGGAAAATACTGTCAGAGAAGTGTCCGAAGATATTAGGGGATGATTCCTCTTCTTCAACTACTTCTTCCTCAGCTACATCTCTAGAATTTTTAGGAGGGGCAGAGGCAGAATTTTCATGTTCTTCTAGAATGGTTTGCAAAACGTATTGCAATCTTTTGAAATTAAGACCTTTAGTGGTTTGGTTTGGCCGGTTGGGGGGAAAAGGCTTTCTGAAAGGAGGTTTAAAAATTCCTTTGCTTGAGGATGCCTTTTCGACCGATCTCTTCAAGTCTACAACTTGATTTGATAATTTTTGGAAATCCTTTTGCAAGCTTTCTAAGTCTAAAGTTTCTGGTTGAATTTTAGCTTGTGGAGGCCTAGTAAGGATTTCTATTTTCTTTTAGAGGATGAAGCTGTTTCAGCTTCACTATTGAGATTGTATTTTAAGCTTAATATATCCTTTTCAATTTGGCTTGCCTCCTCAAAGGCTTCCAGTGGTGTGTTCTTTTTATATCTTTTGACCCAAATTTCTATGTTATTGTGTAGGGCCTTGGTGTAATATGTGACAATTAGACTTTCAACAGGCATTGAATCTGCGGGAATTTTATTCTTTAATGTAAGAAATCTCTGGTTAAAATATTTTACTTTTTCCTTAGGATTCATTTTTAGATTGGAGAGCTCCATAACCAAAACCTCAGGAGATTTATCATCTCCAAATTTCTCTAAGAAACAGGTTTCAAATTTGTCCCAAGAGATAATGGTTTGGGGCTATTGGGCAAAATACCATGTGGAGGCATTGCCCTCAAATGTATAAGGAAAGAGTCTGCATACTACATCTTCATGCTCTACACTTTGGAGTCTAATGGCCAAAATAAAATTCTTTATGTGATCCTCAGCAG
>SNQJ01S0053081.1:55660-72169 GCA_010110895.2 Picea sitchensis
ATAGCAAAGAAACTCTACCCATTTACGTATTCCCATTGTCCCAACCCTTTAGCCTTTCCTTATGCCAAAGGAGATTCAAAGCAAAGCAGTTGAAGGACAGAAGAAGAGGATCCCAGGATCAGGTTCAAGGAGCGGTGGCCGGTCTCAACTTTTGTAAGTTGACTCATTCAAAAGTAATAAAGAAAGTTCTTTTCCCGTCCCAATTCATGAACTTTTTATGGTTTGATTAGTTTATGTTTGATTTCTAACCCGTTAGTATATAAGTAGTATGCATGCATAGTTGTTGCTCGTCTTGAATGCAGGTCAACTTTGGAAGGAGTATTGCGAACAAGTAATCAAGCACAACAGAGGATCGACATCAAATGCCGGTAACGAGGTAGGTTGATCTTTCCATGCATTTACTAAGAAAAGGGGATTTAAATCTAGAGATGAAGGTAGAAAGTAATTTCTATTCAGTCATATCTGCATGCAAAGTCTGAACTCTATTTGCTAGTCCGTAAGGTGTTTTTCCCCAACAACATGACCTCGAAACTAGCATATAGGTTAGGTGATCTTACGTTTCCCTACTTGCATTGTTTCACTTTCCGTTTCCTGGTTCATTTGGCCTTAGGATCGACCCCATTGAATTGTGACACTAACCTTCCTTACTAATAAGTGTGTCGTACTTTATGTGATAGAGCCTTCCTTCCATGGGAATCCTAGTTAGAGCCTTGTTTTCCATTTGGTTCCCATGCTGAAGTATTCCATAGGATTGGGAATCCTTTTAGTCCCACCATGACTGTGTGTTGAAGCCTCTTTCTTCTTCATCTTTTTCTGGCCTATACCCGAGGGACTCCCTAAGAGCACGGTTTGTTGTCTTTCAATCTCGCTTAAACTTTGAAAGCGACATCTAACAAGAATTTATTTATCCTTTTTGACCTCGTTCATATTACTTAAGAAAAGGATCCCCCTTGGAGTCTTCTTTAAACTATTTTCAAACTCTAAAATTGAAAACATTGTTGAGCGATCTTGTTTCTCTTCACGTTCGTCAAACTAAAATTTGAAGGCACATCTGTCCAGTGATAGTTTACCCCTTTTTCGGTTTGGATGGTTATTTTTACAAAAAAGGTATGCCCTAGGAGCTACGATTCACTAGGAGAGTATTCTTAGGTGTAAGTTTAACCCTTTTTTCGGACCGAAGGACTAAATTTGTGAAAAAGGGCCATTCTCCCTGGTTTTGGTTTATCTATTTTTCGGGCCTTGGAGATTATTTATGAAAAATAAAACCCCTTGGAGTCTTATTTAATCCCTTTTTAGACTCCCTAAACAATAAAACATCGTCGAGTGATCTTTTTTCTTTCACACTCGTTAATTGGTTGAGAAGGAATATCTATTTGTCATTAAGTCTAACCCTTTTTCTAGCCTATAGATTACCTAGGAAAAAGGTATGCCTCAGGAGACATGTATCGCTGGGAGAGTTCTTCTAAGTTATGTTTTATATTTTTTTGGGCTCAAGAGACTAAACTACGAAAAAGGCGATGAGTCCATAGTTAAGATCTTTTTAGACTCCTTAAAATTGAAAATATAGCTGAGTGATCTTGTCTTTGTCACACTCATTAAAATGGTTTTGAAGAGATGTCCTTTCGGTATAAGTTTAATCCTTTTTCAGACCGACTGGACTAAGTATGAAAATTGAATACTCTGGCCCTAGTGACCAGAAGAGTTCTCCTTGGTATGATTTTATTATTTTTTGGGCCCTGGAGACTAACCTTACAAAAAGATCACTCTGGAGTATTCTTTTAGTGGTTTTTAGACTCTCTAAAAGTGAAAAACCACCGATCTTACCTTCTCTGGTCTCGTAAAACATCACATGGAAGGAGTCTTGTTGTGCCATGTTGTAATTGCATCACATGTCTCATCCTTGCATCTTTGGCCCAATGCCAGCTTCATGTTGCTATTACTAAAGATTTAGAGAATTCCTTAGGTGCAAGCCTTGTAGCTTTTTTCCCCATTTCGATCTGACACCTTGACCTTTGGAGGAATTTTACCAAGTTTCCTTATCCTACACATGTTTCATTGCATTGAGCATCAATATGTTCCATTCGCTTGGAACTAGTTTTCTTGCTTGCGACAACCATTCCTCCTTTGTAACATAGCATTCTTTTATTATTTTTCAAGCTCATTAAAAATTTGAAAAAGACAAAAAAATAAAATATTCCAAAAAGAGGGGACGGGATATACATTCTCTTTTATCGACAACAAGATAGTATCCCTTGGACAAAGAACGTTCTTCTGTCTGTTATGCAAGCATTGGGATCTAGTATGGCCTTAGGAAGTTGTTCTCATTACATAGAGTTGTGTCCTCCTATGTTTGGTTACTCTTCGAAACATATGGAGAGTTTGTGTTGCCTCCTATATCACAAAATTATGTCAATAATATGCTGCCTGAGTCTCATCATTTTATCATGCTTTTGTCCAACCTGAGTCAACCATTCTGTAGTTGGTCTCTTGACTTTCATGAGTCAGCGATCCCGAGAATCCAATCAAGTTCAGATTTGGAATCAACGAAGTTCGATACCTGTTTTTCAAGTTATTCCAGTCTTTCCATGACGGTTTATCGAAGACCTTATGGTAGTGAGTCCTACACTCCTACATGAGTTTTGAAGACCTTGAAGATATTGCTTGAGTTATGAAGATACTATCTCCAAGTACAATCATTGATGCTTTTTGAAGATGCACATCACATTGTATTTGTATCTCTTCAGATGATTTTAAGATGTAGCACCAGTCACGAAGGATTCTTGGCCTGTCGTCGGTTACACTGGAGCCACCCCCGCCACCATTAAGGTGGAAGCTAGACCAACAAGGGTCTTTTGAAGCGATCGGGTTACAAACCATTATGCCCGAACAACCCCCGGAGGAATCGACTGTTTTGGACCTTGAAGAAACCGCTCTTGGCTTTTTTGAAACCCCAACCACTGATCTCTTAGCACCTTTCATTGTACCAATTCAATTTTACGAGCGCCAGACAGTGTCGCACACAGAAATGGAAACAAATGTTGTTACTCCTTTCGGGAATTCTTCAATTCCCACCACGGGTGTCACCACAAGAGAGCCGTCATATCCTAACCTACCGTCGTCGGTTCGAGCCACCATGGTCTCGACCACAACTACTTCGTACAGTGGTCCGAACCTGTCTTTGGCGGCGGGAACAACCCCTTTCACACCTAGTGCGACAGGCCCTCCATTCTCATATGGTATGCCTAGTTCGGGTACAAGTCTTGTACTTTCCTACTCCACTTTACAGACTTTGGGTCTGGGGGCAGGGAGCTCTAGTGCTCCTCTGCAAGGTCACATGGGGGGCACTCCTGTCCCTTTTAACGCTTTTCCTTACGGAGGAGGTCATATCCCTCCTTCGTCCCCTTCACTCGGTGGCTCGCATCAACAATCCACCAAGAAACCTACACACAATAGTTTATTTGGAGTGGGGAGTCAAGGACCACCTTCACATAGTATGCCGGTAGGTTCGACACCATTTTCTTGGAATGAAACATTTGATAACAACACCTTCTCGTCATCCACTCTACCGACTGGGGGCAACCCCATTTTTGGACAATCTACTCCTGTGCAGGGTACTATTCCTGCATAGGGGGCACACCTAGCAGGACCTTGGTATTCAGGGCAAGGATTCGTTCCCTCCTCCGGAATGCCGATCTGGGGTAATTCTTTCCACAATCAATGGAACCTCGGACAAACTACTATGCCTATCCCCACGGAACCAGAATGGGGTAATCCTTCCCAAATCCCTTCGAATATAATGCATGCCCAACCATCTATGTCTTATTTGGGAAATCAGCCGATGATGTCTCCACATATGAAAAATCCTTACGCTGGCCAGGGCCATGATTTCTACCAGAATCCGGGCCAGCAGCCAAACTTTTCCTGGCAACCTGGTGCCAGTCAAACTCTAGGACCCTTTTTTCCAGGTTATCAACATCAACCCAAACTACCATTCCTGGTGACTTTACACTTTCCATATTTGAAAAGGTTGTTGAATGACCCTATTTGTCACGATCCGCGTTGGCCTCCTATGCCGACGAAGTTGCCTTCGGACATTCCAAATTTCAAAGCCAAGCCTAATGAAGATCCAGGAGATCATGTGACTACCTTTCATCTTTGGTGCTCATCTAACTCATTGAAAGATGACTCCGTACAGTTGCGATTGTTTCAACGTACTCTCATCGGGAGTGCCGCGAAATGGTACATTGAGCTCGATCGCTCAAGATAGTCTTCTTTTGGTGAACTGGCGATGGCTTTCCTTAACCATTTCCAGTTACCTATGAGATACGACACTGGCATAGATCTTCTCGCTAATTTTGAATAGACAACAACAAACCATATCTTTGATCACATCTGAGAATGGAGATGCCGGAAGAGTTTAATCAAGGTGCCAGTCCCACCAACATTCCTGGTTGAGTGGTTCCTTAAATCTTTGGTCCCATAGTTATCCAAAGATGTTGCGACGTCAGGAGTTTTCATCGAAGACGACGCCATCATGAGGGCTCAACAGTTTGAGCTCATCTATTCTCAGTCTGGTTTGTTATACAACATCTTGCCAGATAAGCCACGTTCAATACTGTATAAAACTAGACAGAGAGCTGGACCACATGCCGATGGTATTGTCAGTTCCGCACAAACAAAGCTTGCTGAGAAATTGACAAAGCAATTGTAGCAGTTATCCATACAACACACAGTGGCCAGCCAAATTGACAAAGCAATTGTAGCAGTTATCCATACAACTACTGCTTTGGCTGCTCCCCCTACCAAAATGTCGGAAGTACATACAGTGCAGTCGACTAACCCAAAGACCACCCAGTAGCCTGAAGGGAAGAAAAAACAATGAAAGAAGGGTAAGGGGGATAAAAAACCCAACGATAATGCTAGTGGGGACAACACTGAAAAACGAAAGGAAAGGTATCCATGCAACTTGTGCGCGGAAGACCACCCGACCCATCTATGTCCTCGAATTGCAGAGGCCCAAAAGTTTGTCACACAACAACAACAAGCAGTGTTGACTAATCCCTTTCAACATGGGCAAAATCTAACTCAAGCCTCTACAAGAACGGAAGGGGGAAGCCAAGAAACTTGCCCACCTCTGAAAAATCCCTCATCTGCGAACGTATATATGGTTAGGGGTGATGCTTTCATATCGACTAGAGCGCATGATTATAGTAAACCAAGCGCTTCTGAGAAGGGTAAAGAAGCTGATCTCCCATCTCTTCCTCTACAGATTGAGAAGATGTTGGGAGAAAGAATGACACACATTCCAAAAGGTGCATTTAAAAAAGCTTCTCATAACCGAAATGCAAGGGCCGCCCATAACTACTCTGTGGTGGAATATTTATCACAGACCCCTTGTGCGATGTTTGCTTTGGAGGTCTTCCAAAGATGCCCTGCTCAGAGGAAAGCCTTGTTAACCGCTTTGGGCTCTACTGAGACTTGTAATCTGGGTACCATCATGTTAGATACAACCGACTTAAAACCTCGTTGGATTCTCACACCAAATTAATTTCCTTTTCATGAATATTAATAATAATTCATGTGCACATAGTATTTTGACCTTCATATAATATATTTCTCCTCCCCATTGACTAGGGATTGTGACATATGTTATTTCATGGTGTCAAGGTGTATGCGACACTTAGAAAGGTTCACATGACACTTTTATGACACTTGCAACACTTAAGGCGAGGTACCTAGGTGTGGAAATTTGATGTGTAACAATATGCCCCCTAAAGTGTGAGTTCAGAAGAGAAACTGATGGCTGAAACACTTTACAATTATTCAATGCAAGGGCGTGGAGTTGGAGAACCTGGAAGAAGCTACAAAAACCATAAAATGAGTATGGAATGACATAGGAAATGGAAACTGGCAATACTGCAGATGGATGGTTTAAAGTGAAACTTCCCTTGAACATGATGAGGCACAACAATTGACTTGGTAACATTGACTCGACGAGTACCAAAAATGTAATGTGACAAAAATAAGAGAACTCTTCGACTGGACAAAAAAGTATGGTGACACATGGAATTGGTATGACTCAGAGACAAGCAGATTACGAAACTGTAATATGAGATGCAAACAAGTGCCATGTTCAAGGGTGACAAAAGCTGCCATAAAGGATTCTCAAAAACTTGACCCACTTCCTTCAATTTTTTCCCCATCCAGATAGATGAGTACGTCTTTTTAATTTAACTATCTTGAGGAGGATAACATATACTCGATATAACTCACCTTCAGTAAGTTCCTCTTCCTTTGTCTAACGAACTAGAAGAAGTAAGGGTTCGTTCCGATATGGGCCCTTCAATGTGTAGTTTAGCGAGTCTAGAGAAGGAAAAATCGGTGGGTTTTCATGTTTAGAGAGTCTAAAAAGAAATTAAAGGTGACTCCATGGTTGTCCTTTTTCGTAATTTTAGTCTTGCGAGGCTGAAAAAGAAACAAACTACCACTCAAAATATTCCCTTTCAAACATTTTAACGAGTGTGAAAGGAAGCAAGATCATTCAACAATATTTTCATGTTTAGAGAGTCTGAAAAGAGCTTAAAGGAGACTCCAGTGGGTTCCTTTTTTGTATAACCTTTACGAGTCCAAAAAACTAATAAAAGTATACTCGGTTATATTCTCATGTATTTACAAGCACGAGAAAGAACAAAGATTAAGCTTGATATTGGTTCCATTTTTACACAAGCTTGAAACAAAATTAAACTTATGCTTGCAAATTCCCAACGAAATTTCCAAAGGTAGGGATACCCATGGATGGTTGGTACTCTGCCCCCAACTTGAAAAGGTAGCGACATAACTCCAAAAATCCCCCTGCAAACAGGTGAATATCCTATTGGATTCTAGACCCCTATACCAAGACAGAAAACATACAAATGGACACTAACATCCCTGTGAATTCAATTACCTAATCAAAAAGAGAAAGATAAGGAAGAAAATGTGATGCACTTTATTCCATAGTTTGTCCTCGCTGCCTCCAATATGAGCTTGACCCTCAAACTCTTCAACACCACTCGACACCTGTAATGCAATGGAAAACGAAAGAAAAAAAACTCCTACTCTACTCTACAAGATTAGACTAATCAAATTCATTTATCAATATTGATAATTATATGCAACAACACACAATCTTGAAGGGAATAGGCCAAGTAATATTAATGAGAAATTTCAAGAGATACTTACAATCTGTAGATGAAGTTGCAGTAGCCTCCAAGTCCTCCTTGTCCAACCCTTGCATGATGCTCCTAAGATCATAGGTTTGATATCCAAAGTCTTCCTCCCAATATCATAAGTTTGACACCTCTAATATTCTTCCTCTCTCTTATCCATGGAAAAGCCCTCATTATATAGGATTTGGAGGCTTAACCACCATGGAGAGGATCACTCATCAGATCCACTAAAATGGGATCTCCAAGATATTTAGGGAGAAAATATCTCTTAAGGATTTCAGGGAGGAAATATCTCTCAAGGATTTTAAGGAGGAAATATTTCAACCATCCATGAGATCCTCAACCTCCACTTAAAAATAGGAAACCAAATGTGGGGTGGATTCCCACACTAAATTAATTTCATTTTCATGAATATTAATAATAATTCATGTTCACATAGTATTTTTAAGTTCATATAATATATTTCTCCTGCACATTGACTAGGGATTGTGACATATGTTATTTCATGGTGTCAAGGTGTATGCACCACTTATCAAGGTGCATATTGCACATTTACGACACTTGTGACACTTAGGGTGAGGTACCTAGGTGTGGAAATTTGATGTGTAATAGTATGCCCCCTAAAGTGTGAGGTCAAAAGAGAAACTGATGGTCGAAACACTTTACAATTGTTCAATACAAGGGCACAGAGTTGGAGAACCTGGAAGAAGCTGCAAACAACCATCAAACAATATTAAGATATGTTCCATTTCTGAGGCAGACATACCTATGCTTGGAATACAAGATGACTCAAAGAACATCCACCGACTAATACACTACAGATCCATGAAAAATATTGACTAATGATATGGCCACAAAAGATACATTGTGGATCCATACCTCCATGACTTGAACTAATCGTAGCCACAAGAAATACACAATTGAGCTATGACATGATAAAACATAGCCATGGACCAATAAAATGTGGATCTATGTAACAGTTTATATATCATCATGCTCAAATGATCTCCTTCACAGCCTGAGAAAAGCGTATAACAGAGTGAATGATCAACCCAAGGTCTTCGTCCCAATCCCAATGTGGTACGAATCTAGTCACCTGAATAGATGATTTGATGTCAAACATGGAAAAACCACTTGATTATCGGTCATTGATGTATACTGTTAACAAGTGCAAGGGAAATCACCAATGATGTTAACGAATCCAAAGGTACCCTAGTACATTCCAGCGAATGTGAATAAATGATCTGAAGTTGAACATTCGTGGAATCATCCGATTAGAGGTCAATGATGTAAACCTACTGTCGAAGGCGAGGATGCCTGCCATTGAGGCATGGAAGTCCTAAGGTACTAACTGGTTTCTAAGTCTAATTCCCGGATGATGTGTTGAAGTCGATAGGAAAAGACTCGTCAAATGAGGGCCTTGATGTATCCCCCATCATCAACATGAAACTGACACAGGAAAGTGATGTAATATGGTGAATCAAATGAGTATGGAATGACACATGAAATGGAAACTGGCAGTACTGCAGATGGATGGTTTAAAGTGAAAGTTCCCTTGAACATGATGAGGCACGACAACTGACTTGGCAAAATTGACTCAATGAGTACCAAGAATGTAATGTGACGACAATAAGAGAACTCTTTGACTGGACGAAAAAGTATGGCGACACATGGAATTGGTATGACTCATAGACAAGCGGATTACCCAACTGTAAGATGAGACACAAACAGGTGCCATGTTCAAGGGTGACAAAAGTTGCCATAAAGGATTCTCAAAAACTTGACCCACTTCCTTCAATTTTTCCCCCATATAGATAGATGAGTACCTCTTTTTAATTTAATGAGATCGAGGAGGATAACACATGCTCGATATAACTCACCTTCGATAAGTTCCTCTTCTTTTTTTTAACAAACTAGAAGAAGCAAGGGTCTGTTCCCATATGGTCCCTTCAATGTGTAGTTTAGCGAGTCCAGAGAAGGAAAACTTGGTGTTTTTTCATGTTTAGAGAGTCTAAAAAGAACTTAAAGGTGACTCCATGGTTCTCCTTTTTCGTAATTTAAGTCTCACAAGGCCGAAAAAGCAATAAAATACCACTCGAAAAACACCCTTTCAAACCTTTTAATGGGTGTGAAAGGAAGTAAGATCACTCGACAATCTTTTCATGTTTAGAGAGTCTGAAAAGAGCTTAAAGGAGACTCCAGGGGGTTCCTTTTTCATATAACCTTTACTAGTCCGAAAAAGTGATAAAAGTATACTTAGTTACATTCTCATGTATTTACGAACATGATAAAGAACAAAGGCTAAGCTCAGTATTGGTTTCATTCTTACACAAGATTGAAACAAAATTAAACTTATGCTTGTAAATTCCCAATGCAATTTCCAAAGGGAGGGATACCCATGGACGGTTGGTACTCTGCCCCCAACTTGAAAATCTAGCGGTATAACTCTAGAATGATAATCAAAGGCTAGAGACATGCACCCCCAAGCTTCATTTCATTCGTCGACTTTAAGGTTGTCACCAATTTTTGTATCAGATGGAGAAAAAGGATAAGGGTGGATGAAAGGAAGTTTCAGATACGAGACCTAACGAAAGACTCGAATCAACATATACAAGTTCTAACTAAAGACTTGACTCAATATCTATGAGATCTAGCGAAAGACTTGACTTGATAGGAGAGGTAACTTTTTCATTTTTTAACGAGCTTGACACATGAAAAGAACTATGCTCAAGACCTCTATTTCATTTTTTAACAAACTTGCCACAGAGAAGAAAAACTATGCTCATGACCTCCATTTCATTTTTTAATGAGCTTTCCACAGAGAAGAAAAAACTATGCTTGTAGCTTTTGTTTCATTTTTTAACGAGTTTGCCATAGAGAACAAAATTATGCTTGTGGCTTCTTCTTGATCATGGATTCTAAGAAGAAAATGCTCTGGATGGAATACATGTCAAGGGACAAACATCAATCATGGATTCCAAGAGATCTTCGCTAGATGGAAGAAAAACACTCTGGAAGGAAAACATGTCGACGACCCCGATAAGGGTAGGGAGATCTGGCTCTAATATCCCTATCGAAGAGATGACCATGTCAACTACCAGATCTAAGTCGGGAGAAGGGAGATATTCCCTCTAGTGTGAGGTTGAATGCATGGGGCAGGTCGTTACATAATTGACCTGCGGTGGGGCAGATATCGTTGGCATGTATGGACCATTCAGAGAAGGTGGATGGTTGACCATCAGATGAGGTTCAATGAATGAAAGTTGGTCGATCGTTACTATGTTTCCATTGTGAGGGAAACACGTCACTTGAAAGAGAGTGGACACAAAATATCTCATAGGGTCCTGAACTACCATCGCATCAATGTAGACCATTTTTCCTCCCAAAGTAACCAGAAACTGAGGAAGGATCCCTAGAGGTTGACTAACTCTTCTGTCAAAGGTCAACAGATTCTGAGTCACGGGCACAAGCTACAGGGAACCAAAATATTTCCAACCTTTCACAGATAAGATGCTAATAGAAGAAACTTCGTCTATTATAGTGTTAGGAATATTCCTATCACAAACCTGCACGGTGATTTGGAAAGGCATGTAAGAGGGAAGACGAGGTTCTATCAAATGATTCCAATTAATAGAAATCATTTGATTGCTCGAAGGGGGTGCCATTGGGACAGGCATAGTGCCCCCTTGTTCAGGTGAATCAATATTAACGAGGTAGACCTGAGTGACATCCTCACTCTTTGAATGAGGAGTGGGATTGACCGATGATGGAACCGGATTGACCACTTTGGTTGCACTCTTCAAAGGAGGAGTAGGATCGACCAATGGCAGAACCATATCAACCACTTTAGCACTCTTCAGAGGAGGAGTGGGATCGATTGATGATGGAACTGGATCGACCAATTTGGAACTCTTTAAGGGAGGAGTGGGATCAATCGGTGATGGAACTAGATCGACCACTTTGGTTTGTGGTTCAACAGAGGATGAAACCAAATTGAACACCTGATCAACTGGACTAACCGGGGATGGAACCAGATTGACCAATCCATCAACTTGTATATTTTAACCTTGTACAATATTTACTACAAACAGATATTCAGTAAAAGAATAGAAAATATACAATGGAAAATACAAACATTACATAAATATTTTTCCCCTGGAAACCCATACTGGGAAAACCAACATATTCTATATATTCATTCATTATGTTACATTGTTTATAATACAATATACATATAGGATCCAATGACATCCAAAACCCTAGCCCAATGACTTGGATTAGTCCACAACCCTAATTCCTTAACCGGAAATAGAAAACCATTGGCAAAGAAACCATGTGCCGAAAAACCACCTAAATATGTGAGACGTGTCTCGAGGCAAAAAAAAAAAAAATCAGGGGCGCTGCCCCTGCACCCCCCAAGGGGGGGCCTAGTGGGCCCCCCTCTAACCTCCTTGTGTGCTTGGAAAAAATAATATAACACATACCCAACATTCTCCCACTTTTTGTTCATTTTCATACAAGGGGTTACAAGGCTACATAGTCAACAATCCAGGGCAACAATGCCCATGGATCCTCTACACCAAGAGAACTTCTCAGTGCTCATAGATTTTGTTAATGAGTCTGCAAAATTCTTCAAATTGTCCACCTTCATCAACAATACTTTCTTTTTTTCAATCATGTCTCTCACAAAGTGATATTGAATATCAATATGCTTTGTATTTGAATGATAAGCTGGGTTCTTCACCAGAAAATTGCACTCTGACTGTCACACTCTATCCTTATAGCTTTTTGTGCCAAATCAATACCTGAACACAATATTTTTAACCATAATTCTTCCTTAATTACATGAGTGGCTGCCATCTATTCAACTTATGTAGTTTAAAGTCCCACTACAACCTGCCTTTTGGTCATCCAACTTATTTCTCCTCCAAACAAGTTAAACACATACCCGCTTGTAGATCTCCTACGATCCAGATCTCCATCCCAGTCTACATCCATAAATTCATGTATATCCACCACTCTGTCCAATCCCGGTCTTCCTTCATAGCACAATCCATAGCTAGCAGTGCCACAAAAATACCTGGAAACCCTTTTTACTGTTGTCCAATGCTCCTTCCCTGGTTTTGACATATACCTACTAAAACTCCCACTGCATGTGAAATGTTCAGTCTAGTATAGACCATTGAAGACATCAAACTTCCAACTACAATTGCATATGGAACACGAGACATGTCCCCTCCTCTTCATGTGTCTTGGGACACTGATCCGCAGATAACTTTACACCAACAGGAATAGGAACCTTGACCGGTCTACATTCCTGGATATTAAACCTCTGCAATATTGTCTTGACATATTTTCTCTGATTTAACCAGAGATTCCTCCTTTTCCGATCTCTTTTAATTTCCATTCCCAAAATGAAATTTGAAGCATCGAGATCCTTCATTTCAAATTTAGAGGACAACTGAGTTTTTACATCCTGGATAATCTCCTTGTTGTTTCCTAACAACAACATGTCATCCACATACAATACCAAATAAATCAAATGATCACCAATTAATTTAAAATACACACACTGATCCTCTTTGCTTCTTGTGAAGCTAGGTCCCAACATATGAGTATCAAATTTTTGATACCACATCCTTGGTGATTGTTTTAAACCATACAGGAACTTTTTCAGCTTTCATACTAACTCCTTCTTTCCCTTCACAACATAACCTTCTAGTTGCTTCATATAGATTTCTTGTTCTATATCCCCATGTAGGAATGTTGTCTTCACATCCATTTGTTCTATTTCAAAATCAAATTCAGCAACAACATATAACATAAATCTTATGGAGGTTAACTTGGAAACAGGAGAAAAAATCTGACCAAAATCAATTCCCTCAACCTGGGCATAACCCTTTGCTACTAATCGAGCTTTGTTTTTCTCCACTTTTTCTTATGCATTCTGCTTCCTTTTAAATACCCATTTGCTTCCAATGGTATTTCTTCCATTCGACAATTCCACTAGATCCCAAGCCTCATTATTATCCAAAGATGCCATTTCTTCATCCATGACCCTTTTCCAGAGATTTTCATCCTCTGAATCCACTGCCTCCCTGATAGTTCTAGGATCATCATCAGTAATAAACAAAGAAAAATTTGAATGGAAATCGGATGGAGTATACCTTTCCATTAGCTTTCTTTCTCGAACCAATCTCCTTAATACTGGAGTATGAGGATCTTCTTCTTCTGATTCCTTTTCTTCTGTAGAGTCTGACTCATCATCTTTTAAATCAAACTCCATTTTCTCTGGTTCTTCCTTACTTGGTAGGACTTCCTGTTTAACATCATCCTTCATTTCTCTAAATACCACATCTCGAATATACACTTCCTTCTTAGTTTCTGGGTTCCAAAGCTTATAACCTTTGAGACCATATTTATATCCAATAAAGATACATTTTTTAGCCTTCTTATCTAGCTTACTCCTGTTTTTCTTTGGAACATGAACATATGTATCATAGCCAAATACCTTGAGATGTGTGAGAGAAGGTTCCTTATCAGTCCATACTTCTTGTGGAGTCTTGTCATCCAATGTTGATGAGGGTGATCAGTTGACCAGGTAACATGTAGTACCCACTGTCTCTGCCCAGAATTCTTTCCCTAACGCGACACTACTGAGCATGCATCTTGCTTTTTCCATCAATGTCCTGTTCATCCTTTCTGCAACTCCATTTTTCTAAGGTGTTTATGGAGTAGTCTTCTGCCTTGCTATACCGCACTTCTTACAAAATTCTTTAAATTCATTCCCGCAAAAATCTCCGCCATTATCTGTCCTCAACACCTTAATTCTTTTCTCTGTTTGATTCTCAACAAGAGCCTTAAAATATTTAAACCTGTCAAAGACTTCGGATTTCTTCCTGAGGAAATATATCCAAGTATTCCGCGATAAGTCATCTATAAATGAGACATAGTACACTGATTTTCCCAATGATGGGACCGACATAGGTCCAAAAACATCACTGTGAACTAGCTGTAAAATTCCTTCTACCCTCGTTGCACCAGAGGGAAATCTTACCCGATTTTTCTTCCTATATAGACAATGTTCACATAAATCAAAATCTAGAGAGTAGTTAGACATACCTTCAACCATACCTTTACCGTGTAGTAGTCAAATACCCTTCTCTCTAATATGCCCCAGTCTTTGATGCCACATCATACCCTTTTCTCCAGAGATTGTAGGAGTTATTTCTTCTTCAACTTCAATATCAAGAACAATGGAACTATTACACCCATCACTAATAGTGCTTCCTTGCAACTTATACAAAGTGCCAAACCGAACTCCCTTCAACAACACCATTTCTCCTCAAACCATCCTACAGGTTTCTCAACTTTGGATCTACACTTATTCTTGTAGTTCCCTTCTTTTCCACATCTGCAACATACCTTTACAAAATTTCCAGGAGATTTAGATCTACGCATAGACTTAGATCTCCCACTTGAGACCTTAGATCTATTTCTTTCCTGGGAACGTCCTCTTGCAAATAATGCGTCTATGCTTTGTCCTTCCATATTCTTCCGTCTCATCTCCTCCAACAACAAGGATGAGACCACTTCATCAAAATTCAAGGCAGTTGTATTACTACCTATGGCCACAACTAGACTATCCCACAAGTCTGGTAAAGAACACAGTAAACTGATACATTTATCTTCATCTGAAATTTTAATCTCAATAGATACTAACTGAATTACCATAGTATTGAAGGTGTTGAAATGCTCTGCCACCAAGTCTCCATCTCTCATCCTTAGGTTATACAACTTCTTTCTCAGGAATAGTTTATTCACTAGGGACTAAGACTGACACAACTTGCCCAACTTATCCCATAAATCCTTGGCTGTAGCTTCCTCTGACACATTCAGTAATACTGAATCTGAGAGACACATTCAGATTGTACTCTTTGCCTTCCGATCCAACTTTTTCCAGTCATCTGTTGAAGTTCCTGTAGGTGCAATACCTGGATCTACCGCGATCCACTAATCTTTGTCCACCAACAGATCTTCCATATTGAGCTTCCATAGCTCAAAACTTTTCCCATTAAACTTCTTGATATCCATCTTCAAACTTTTTTCCATTTCTTTTCACCTGGAAAATCAATACCAAAGATCTCCCACTGTAACAAGGCTTATCACAGTCCCGAGCCAAACCCTTGACCACGAAGGTGTCCCCCTAAAGCCAACAAAGATCTGATACCAAATGTAGATTTTAACCTTGTACAATATTTACTACAAACATATATTCAGTAAAAGAACATAAAATATACAATGGAAAATACAAACATTACACGAAGATTTTTCCCCTGGAAACCCAAACTGGGAAAACCAACATATTCTATATATTAATTACATTGTTTATAATACAATATACATATAGGATCCAATGACATCCAAAACCTTAACCCAATGACCTGGATTAGTCCACAACCCTAATTCCTTTACCGAAAATAGAAAACCATCGGTAAAGAAACCATGTGCCGAAAAACCACCTAAATATGTGACACGTTTCTAGAGGCAAAAAAAAATCAGAACAAAGGACTAGACCTAAATATGTGACCTTTGTTTTTTTTTATTTCCCAATCTACTTATCTTTCACCCTATTATTTTTCTTTTTCTTTGGCTCCATTTCCCAATGGACTAGACCGTCTAGATTCTCAGCAACCCGTAGGGGGTTACTGTCCCACAGTTGGAGTTAGTTGTTGACCACTTTTTCAGTCATCAAAGTTTGAGTCTCTTTACATATTTTTATTTTTTGTATATCCTATACTTAGCCAATTTCTCATTTATTTCCTCTTGTGGTTTGCATTAACCTTGCCTATAATCACCATAATTACGAAAACATGTAAACCCACAAGTATCTATTCGAAAACAAAGGTATTCCAACAGAGGACGACCACCTTCAGTAACTACTCACACAACCAGATCAAAGATCAACACACTGATGTTTCGACGTGGTAAAACCCCTACGAGGAAACATCCATGGCCCCAACCAACGCGACCACTTGGAGAAGTTTATTAATGCAAATGAAAAAGATTATAAAGAGATTTTACAAGATATTTTCTCACAATCGATCATCGGCAAGTGACCCTCCATGCTATTTAAATAGATATCATGGACCGATATGGTGTTAAGCCACAGATCAATGGCTGTTAAGATTGAGGAGAATATGAACCGTCAGATCACTCTATGTCAGGAACATATCGTGATCGTCGGATTTCCTAACTACAAATGCATACTAATGCATACTAAAGAAACACACTAAGAAAC